>JAJONQ010000843.1:0-54089 GCA_036250385.1 Solanum microdontum | reverse complement strand
TGTGATACTATCTAATAGTCTAAGGTCAATTGGTGCGAGGGTGAAAACTAAGCCATACATTGATGTGATGTCTAATCTAAGGTAAAGTTAAGGGTTAGTAAATTATACACACGTAGCCGGACCAAGGTACGAAGTGAAATTCCCTATTTGGAGGACCAACAACTTAGGGATATATATCTTACAACTTTAAATGTGATACACTAGGAAAGGATTACTCTTATTAGGATTACCGCGTTATGAGCTTATGGGGAACACATACACAGTAGTTTCTCTCTCTCATTTATACAACAAAGTTCGAATCCTGTTCACTTGTTACTTAACAACAATCAAGTTATTTGTTTCACAACCCCCCCCCCCCCCTTTACTTACTTGTCACGGAAATAAGTTGACTAAACGAATATAATAGTGAGTTAAGTTTAAGTCTAAACCATATTCCTCGTGGGATCGACCCCAACCTACTAGTTGGGTTCTTTATTTGACAACGATCACCTATACATTTTTAGGGAGGTATAATTTGAGCGTATCAAAGTCCTCATTCTTCGAGGACTAGTAATATGATTAGTTTTCTTGCTTTTAGCTTTAGTTTCAGTTTTGCTAGATTTAGCTAGGGCATGTCCCATCAGTTCTAGTCAGTTTAGAGATTTATTCAGACATAGTTAGATTCAACTTTATTGTTAGAGTTTGATTTTTCATTTGTACTCAAACTCATGGTTTCCATATATTCATATTTAGTATATAGGTATTCCCCATCATTTGAGATTATTTACATGATTTAGCTTCCGCGGAATCTTTATTGATTCAATTGCTTTAGTATGCTTATGAAATGCCAACAGGGTTAGCATAGGGTCATTCGTGATCCTAGGTCCCATGTCCGCGTCCAAGGGGTAGCATCGGGGCATGACAGAAAACCTCCTTGTTAACCACAACCTGCAACGTGTAGGATTTCAACAATTCCTCACTAAACTTCAAAGAGAAACTTTAGATTACAACTCAATAATCAAAGGGACTAACTCTAGTATCTCAACTCTAATAATTAACTATAACTGCTAACTTTGATCTCCAGGAAGTCAAACCCACTTCTTGTTACAAACTCTCTGAGAAGCCAAATTTACTTCTCGTTACAAACCTCACAAGCTCAGTTTCACACTTAGAATAATTACCACTCATTAACGATTCTAAGCTGAACTAACTAAACATCTAGATTCAGAAAGAAAACCTAATTCTAGTTCTTCTTTCTTCTGCAGCGTTCTACTTAGAAAAACTCGTTTGATGATTGCGAAAGCTAATGTTCTCATTTGCTCATTATCTTTTTACAAGACTACATGAAACCCTAGTTCAGTCCTATAAGGAGAGTAGTTCTCCTTTAGGAAAACTTCTCTTTAAATAGAACCTCCTAGTTCCCCGCGTCTTTCTCTATTTGTTCTTCTTCTCTTGAGAACCTGGTCCATGTTTTCATTATCAAAATTTGTTTAGGATATTGTTGCGTCATCATATTTGTTTTGATTCTCGATAAAAAGGCCTAGATTCCCTAATTTTCTTCCTGTAGGTCTTCCGCCTAGTCATGTATATGGTTTTCTGGTGACTAGTTTACATAACCAGAATGCTATTTAAGTCATATCTAAGTTGAGCAACCAAACCTAGTAATAATTTCCTGGACTAGAAACAGTCAGAAATGAAACATTATCAATGGTAACGACATTCATTCTTATACAAGTGAGTATTGGCCTGGTTGAGCAGAATCAGGTCAGATGATGCTTTCATTTTAATGTGCTCCTAAACATGTTCTCCCCAGGCCGTTACTCCCTGCTTTAGTAGAAGCTACTATTGCTTTTATACATTCATTTAATGTTTATAAATTTGTCAATGCTTTCAGATCCATAAACCATATAGAGGTGTTTAAATTTCTGAGAAGTGTTTCTTTTGGTGTTGATACAGGCTAAGCCTGACACGATTTTCTCTGGAGAAAAACGGAAAGCTATAACTCTAACTGAAGAGGTTGCTGACAAGCGTGTGAAAAATGTTGTGGAGTGGAATTGTGAACTCTGTCAGGTAAGTACTACAAATGAAGATTGCATGAATGCCCACTTCCAAGGGAAAAAACACAAACGCAAGGAGGAGAACAAAAACTGGAGCATTGGTCTTTTTCTAAAGAAATCAAAATTCATCCAGCTTGTGGAGTGTCCTTGCGATGATATGATATCAAGTCCAAACGTTAATGATCCACCATCCTTGTTGATAGATAACAATACATATGACTTGAGAAACAACACAACTAATGAAAAGCAAAACAATAGGGAATTCACGTTTTGGTGTGAGACATGAAAAATAGGGACGTTCTTTGATAAGACGATGGAGGCACTTAGGGTAGGAAAAAAGCATGTTCAGCATCTTCAATAACTTACTGGAAAAGACAAGCAGTGTTAATACAAATGATGATCAAAGATTATTATTCCCCCCTTCATGATTTTAAAATCTTATCAAAGACGTAGAAGAATGATAGTGTTGAGCAATGTAAATCTGGTGTTGCCAGTATTACCTTTGGATCCATGTGGTATGATTTGTCTCTATTATCTATTTGTTGCTCCTGTCTACCAACTAGTAGCTCATTGTTGTTTTTTATGGAAATTGGATTTCTCAAGAGTACCTTCTGATACATGTGGTGTGATTTGTCTTTTTATCTATTTATGCAAAATGTTTAAGTCTACTCATAAATATAAGTAAGTTTTGTTAGTATTGGTAGCCAATTTTTGTTAGAAAATTCCACTTATTTACCAATTGGGTAGTTATAGAAATTTTATTTATCATTACTTAAAAGATAGCTATGTGTAATTGATTACAAATAAGTGGAACTAATTAACTGAAAAAATCTTTATATTATTGTTGTGTATGTTTTAAATTGGTTTTCTTAAATACTAACAAGTTAGAAATGAAGAAGGTAACATTGTATTTATGTCATTTTAATAATGTAACAAATATATTAAATAACACAACAAAGGAGATTATGGCTAGATTAATTTAACCAAAAGATGAGGAAAACGAATTAATAGAACACATGATGATCAAAACCAAAAGTATAGTTATGAGGATAATTTGTAGCATCCATAATAGGCTTGAGGTCATAATTACTAAAAATCCCAACATCATACTCTGCTAAGAAAGATGAATAACTACTATTCTTGCATGAGTCATCACCTAAATGGGCTTCCCACCAATATTTGGTCAAATGTTTCACTCTTTTTATTCTTAACTTCACCTTCATCAAGAATTTGAGTGAGCTGCAAGTTGAACTGACAAACATTTACATGTTTATTATGAGGCTCATAAACGTTTAGAGAATGTGACTTAGAGGTGATTCTTGACATCTATTTTTGCAATTTTGATCTTCTACCAACCCATGTTTGGCCTCTTGGACGGATTCTGTAATTTTGATTAGTGGCAATACATTCAGCCGCTTTAGCCTTAATTTTTTCTAGTTTCAACATGATCTTTGGACAAATTCTCTGGCAATACTTCATCATTTTATCTCTGTTCTTTTGAATTCTGGACAACATATACTTCCTAATTTATGCAATCATTGTCCAAATATACATGTCTCTTACAAGTAGAAGTACACTATTAAATGACTCGCATAAATTGTTTATTAACACATCACATTTTGGAAAAGAAGAGAAAAAATCTCTTGGCTAGTGACTGGGTGGTTTGTTAATAAACCATTCATGAGCTTTTGAATCTATTTGTTTCATCTCTTTCAAATACTTGGAGAATTCAGGGTTTGTAGTTGCCCTAGCAGCTTTCCATAGGATATCCTTTAGTGACTGTCCTCCACAACCTTCAGTTTTGAAATTGTTATGTAGATGTCTCACTCAAAATCTATGCGCAACATCTGGCATTATCTCAATGATGGAATTAAACTCTTTTGTTTATCAGAAATGAAAGTCGATGCAAAAGGGTTTAGTGATATTCCTAAGTCCTCATCAAGAAGCGTTAAAAAACCACTTCCATGTTTCCTTTAGTTCACCTTCTACAATTGCAAATTCAATAGGATATATGTTATTGTACATCAATGCCTACTGCTGTCAATAGTTGACTCCCCTTTTGGTATCCTTTCAAATGACATCCATCGACCTCTATTATAGGTCGACATAACGCTAAAAAACCCTATTAGCAAGTTGCAAAACATATATAAAGTCTTAAAAATCTTTTTCTACGATTAACCATTGTTTTTTTATTTTCATCTAGCTTCAAAATACACGTAGTCTCTAGATTACTCCTCCTTAGCTAAGCATAGTTACCCCATAGCATATCAAACTTCTCTTCTTTAGTTCCTGTAATGAGATCTAAGTTTTCCTCTTTGTCATATAAGCTTGGGTTCGAGTAATTGTACAATTATGAGTCCTCATCACGTGAGTTTGGAATTCTTTTACTCCCCAACTTGGATTTATTCTAGATTATTCAACATACTTCTTAGCTAAAACTCCAGAGTCAATAGTCTTGTTATCTCTTTGTTTTCCACAACAATGGTCAAGGCCTATTGTCTTGATCTTTGAAAGATTCATCGTGATTAAACTTTGATGCAAATATGAACCATTTGTAACTTGACAACTTACAAATTGCCTTTGACCTTGTACTTTTGTTCTTCTTAAAGTTGATGTCTTTTTTTGTAACACAACATGTCACTCAATTGCTCATTTGAATTCATTGCTATTGCTGAAAATAATACTAAGTGTAAACTTAAATTTTGGATTCTCCAAATGTCTTGTTGGAGTAAAAACAGTAGATCTTTTGTGATCTTCATCATCATAATCTCCATGCAAATTCTTTAAATCCTCATATGATGTAGCACAGTCATTTTCTTGAGTGTCATTGGGAAACATAGCAAACATGTTTGAGACAACTATAACCTCTATTGTGTTTTCTTTAACTTGATTTTCTCTATTTCTCCCGTTAAGGCCAAGCCATTCTACATTAGAGTCAATGATTTTATCAAAAATCATATCATATTCTTCCAAAAAATAATCAGAATCATTAAATGACTCACGTTCTTCACATGTGGCATCACACTCATCACTTTTCTCTATGTCACGACCCAAACCGTCGTGATTGGCACCCACACTAACACTCCGGTGGGAGAACCACTACTACCCAAACCAAGCAACTAAAGCAATAACTAAGGCATTTAAGTCAAATACTAAGAAAAGAAATATAGAGTTCCCATAAACTCTAACAAAAGTCTAACAATAATAAACTTTCAATGCGGAAGAATAACTTAGAACCTGAAAGTCACTATACCAAATCATGTAACAATGAACCAAGTCTAAAAAGAAGAGATACAACCCCAAACTAACGAACTAATTAACAAACTAAAATAATTGCCTAAGTCTGAAAATGGTGGACATAGACGAAAGAGAATCACATGGCAGTAGCCGATCACTGATCAACTAACTAAATCTAACTAAAACAATAATAAACAATTGGCTCACCCTTGAATTTGAAGCGACGATAATTGATCTCCTAAGTGAGGTCTGTCAGTAGCCGCTTGAAGATGCCCTGTACTCAACAAAAATAAGAGAAACTGCAGTATCAATACAAAACCACAGTGTACTGGTAGGATCACGTGGCTATCCCACTAAGTGTAACATAAACAAGTCAAGACAACAATATAATCGCATGCATATATATCAACATATACAACATTATCAACATTTACGAATAACAATCAGTTTCACATTTTATATCACATCATTGGTTTTCTCATGGAACCCCTACCCAAATAGTTAGCATACCGAAATGTGGTACATGATCCCATAAACGTGGCAACCAATCCTATTTTTATGCCAAAACGTGGAAACCTATCCAAGTTAGTTATGCCGGAACGTGGCAACTGATCCAAGTTAGTTATGCCAGAACGTGGCAACCGATCCATTCAACACACCACAATCACAAACACAAGTATATCCTCAAGATCATACATTTAAGTCATGATTTAATGGCAATGATAATTCATCTATCTCATTTACAACAAGTGTGATCAACATTGCAACATTCACACATATACAAGTATCATAATGAAGCAAGAACAAGCATACATCACACAATCATAGAATCACAACCATCACCTACCTCGAAACAAGCTTGAAACCCTAAGAAACATGATCCTTCCATTTCCATATTCATTCCGCTTGTTCTTGGTCTACAAACAATCAATACAATACAGGAATCAATAAACAATCACTAATTACCCGAATAACTAACAATTCTATGAAGCCTAGATCAAACCCATGATCCCAATTATCCAATTTAGGGTTGTTTCCACCATAGAATATATAGAAAAACCCTCCCCCATCAATATTCACCAATTCTATTAAGTTCTATGGATCGAAAAACGGATTCAGGGAGTGAAAGGCTTACCTTTAGCCTCAAGAATGGTGAAAAAATGAGTAGGAGTCACCTTAGGTTCGTTCCTTAGCTCTAAAAGTCGAAAAGTACATAATGAGGTCGTTAAGGGGTTTATTAACGACCTCAAGTCGCGTCGAGCCACCCACAGCGGCCCTCACCCCTCTATAGCGGCCTCGCCAGAGTGGCAAAAAGTGGCACCAAGGCGAGTTACGCGAGACAGTGAGTTAAATTAAGAATTCCAAAACTCCCATTTCGCAACACACCACTGACCCATGACACTTAGAAAGTACCATTTACGCTAAGATCAATTTCGGGAGGTCTACATGCCTGAATTCAATTTCGTAAACTCATACGGGTTCTTTAACGAGTTATCTAACTACTCATGTAATCAAAATCATAATTAACTCACCCATTTGTTACCAGATTTCCCTACACCTTTAAGGAAAGAATGAAGTAGTACCTGATTCAACGAACAATTTGGGATACTTGTCTCGCATATCCCTCTCAATCTCCCAAGTAGCTTCCTCAACTAGACGATGCTTCCATTGAACCTTCACGGACTTAATTTCTTTGGTCCTCAACTTACGCATTTCACTATCAAGAATTGCAATCGGTTCATCCTCATATTGGAGGCCCTTTTCTAATACAATTGAGTCCCACTTAATGATATAATCCCTGTCGCCTTGATACCTCTTCAACATGGATACAAGAAATACCGGATGAACACTCAATAAATTAGGAGGTAAAGCCAATCTATACGCTACTACCCCACACATTCAAGAATCTCAAATGGACCGATCTATCTAGGACTTAACTTACCTTTTTTACCAAATCTCATCACCCCTTTCATGAGTGATACCTTAAGAAGAACATTTTCACCGAATTGAAATGACATGTCTCTCACTTTATGATCCGCATACTTCTTTTGTCTACTCTGGGCTGCTAGAAGCTTAGTTTGAATACTCATCACCATATCTTGACCATCCTTCACTAAATCAACCCCCAAAGATTTCACATCGCCATCCTCAAACCATCATATGGGTGATCTACATCCCCTCCCATATAATGCCTCGAATGGTGCCATATCAATGCTAGATTGATAACTATTGTTATAAGAGAAAACACACAAAGGTATGAACTTATCCCAATTCCCTCCAAAATCAATCACACGTGCCCTCAACATGTCTTCCAACACTTGAATAGTCCTTTACAATTGTCCATCCTTCTGTGGATGAAAGATTGTACTAAAAGTGACTTGTGTGCCCAATTCATCATGCCATTTCCTCCAAAATTTGAATGGGAATTGGGTACCACAGTGTGAGATGATAGAGAGGGGCACCCCATGCAACCTCAATATCTCTTTCACATAAACCTTAACCAAATGTTCATCATTATAATCTATTCTTACCGGAATAAAGTGGGTTGACTTAGTCAATCTATCAACCACTACCCAAATAGAATTAAATTTCTCCAAAGTCTTGGGAAGACCAACCATAAAATCCATGGCTATCCTTTCCCACTTCAGTCCCAGAATTGGCATTCTTTGAAGTAAACCCGCAGGCCTTTGATGTTCATACTTCACTTGTCGATAATTTTGACACTTCGCCACAAACTCCGCTATGTCTTTCTTCATGCCTGGCCACCAATAAACTCGCTTCAGATCTGTATACATCTTTGTCACACCTGGATGAATAGAATATCGCGAACCATGAGACTCTGCCAACAATTTCTCAACCGAGTCATCTACTCTAGGGACACAAATTATTCCCTTGAAATTGAGCACACCATCTACATCAAGAGTGGTCTATTGTGCCTTACCAATCGCAGTCTTCTTTCTAAGCTCCTCCAAATTTTCATCTTCAAATTGTTTGACCATGATCTCCTCAATGAAAGTGGTTTTTACTTTAATACTAGCTAACACCCCACCTCTTTCTGAGATACCCAATCGCATGAATTTAGACTCTAAGGTCTGAATTTCTTTAGCCAAAGGTCGTTTAGTTGCACTTAAGCAAGCTAAACTACCCATATTCACTGTATTTTTACTCAAAGTGTCTGCCAGCACATTAGCCTTGCCCGGATGCTATTGAATGGTCACATCATAATCCTTCAGTAACTCCATCCACCTTCGATGTCTTAAATTCAAATCCTTTTTAGTGAACACATGCTGCAAACTACGATGATCAGTAAATACCTCACACTTAACACCATAGAAACACTATCGATGCCAACTCTAAATCATGTGTTTGATAATTCCTCTCATGCACCTTCAATTGACACGAGGTCTAAGCTATAACATTCTTATCCTGCATTAACACAGCACCCAAACCATAATGTGAAACATTACAATAAATAATAAAATCTTTACCCTCCATCGGTAATGCTAGGATAGGTGCGGTGGTCAAGAGAGCCATGAGCTTTTGAAAGCTCTCCTCACATTTTTCAGTCTATTCAAATGGTATCTCCTTTTTTGGTCAAATTAGTCAGGTGAGTGGCAATAAAAGCAAAATTCTTCAAAAATTGACGGTAATAACTAGCGAGCCCCACAAAACTCCTAACTTCCATCACAGAGCTAGGCCTAACCCAATTCTTAACTGCTTCAATCTTTTGAGGATGTACCATTACCCCTTCTTTTGAAACTACATACCCCAAAAATGCAATCAATTTCAACCAAAATTCACACTTAAAAAATTTATCATACAACCTTTGCTTCCCAGGAATACCCAAAACAATACGAAGATGGTCGGCATGCTCTTCCTCACTTTTTGAGTAAACTAAAATATCATCAATAAAAACTATGACAAAAGAATCAACAAATGGCTTGAATACCCCATTCATTAAACTCATGAAAGTTGCAGGCGCATTGGTCAAGCCAAAAGACATAACCAAAAACTTATAATGCCCATAACGAGTTCTTAACATCGTCTTAGGCATATCTTCCGGCCTAATTTTTAATTGTTGGTAACCAGATCTTAGATCAATCTTGGAGAAAACTGTTGCCCTTTGCAATAGGTCAAAGAGATCATCTATTCGAGGAAAAGGATACTTGTTTTGAATAGTGACTCTGTTAAATGGACGATAATCTATAAACATTCTCATACTACCGTCCTTCTTCGTAACAAACAAAACTGGAGCACCCCAAGGAGAAGCACTAGGGTGAATAAATCCCTTATTAAGAAGCTCTTGGATTTGAGCCTTAAGCTCTCTTAATTCTATCGGAGTCATGCGATATGGAGGGATAGAAATGGGGCGCGTACCAGGCTCTAAATCAATACAAAAATCTATATCTCTATCTGCAAGCATACCAGACAAATCATTAGGAAACACTTCACTAAATTCAAACACCACATGAATAGACCCAGTGGATGGAGCCTCAATCTCAGCATCCCTAATATGAGCAAAATAAGCCAAACAACCTTGCTCTACCAGTTTACTAGCCCGAATGGAGGATATAATCTTAGCTTTGCTTAAGCTTGTACACCTCTTCCCACTCTAATTTTCCCTTCTCGGAATTTCTAGAGTTACAGACTTAGTATTACAATTAAGCACATCATAATAAGGGGACAACCAAGTCATGCCTAAGATTATGTCAAATTCAATCATATCTAAAATAACCAAATTATCCCATGTCTGAAATCCCATAAACAAAATAGGGCAAGCACGATAGACATGGGTAACTATGACTGACTCTCTAACCAGAGTAGAAACACTAATAGGGGAATCTAGAATATCACAAATCATATCAAAATTTGAGGCAAATCTCATGGATACATATGAATAAGTAGAACTCGGATCAAATAACGCATTAGACATCTGGTCTGTAACACCCCAACTTTTCAAAACGTGTAAATTAACTCGTATCTTCATGGAAAGACAAGGAGGGTGAGTAATAAATTAAAAATGATGTGGTATATCATATTTTAAGAGTTCAAGGGTTGTATCTCAAGTTTTGAAGTTAAGTAAGTGGCAAAATAAAAGTTTGCGGAAGTTATCGTAATATCCTTTGTTAAGATTTCTCTTAAATTTGGGTCAAATGTCTTGGAGGTTTTCTACCAATGTATAAAGAGTAATGGAGCACACGACCTATTGAATTGAAGTCTACGAGTGTAGTTTCCAACGCATTAAACCATTTGTTCATACAACTTCAGAATAGAGAGATATTTGCGTTTTCATGGGACTGCGCAAGTAGGCACGTGAGGTGGGGCCCCAAGTTGGTGGAACTTTACATATATCTTCTTCTTCGAACCATTTCTTCATTTTTAGCTACGAACTATAAAAATATAGAGAAACCCATTTCTAGGATCAACTAAAGTATAGATTTTCTCAACTTGAGTACTTGACGAAAATTGTTCTACACGTTGGGCTTATCATCGTGGTATAATTTGTTTTATTGATTTCGTAGCATATCACAGTTTAGTGTTGGGAAAGTAAGGGTTTGGATATATTTGAAGGTTTTGAGGCGTATTACGACCTTAGGATCGAGGTAACACCCTTCTTTCATCGACTCTAGCTTTTATAAGCAGCAAATAACAATTTGCGATGGAAAAACATATATTTTATCATATTGTCATGGTAACTTTTATATTTGTGTGTTGATTATGGTCCTACCTTGTTGTAGTATCAAGGGAGTTATGAGTAAATGTCGTTGGGCCACGTGAATTCAGCGAAAAAGGTATGTTAAGGCTATTCCCTACTAACAACATGTTTCCTTAAAGCTTAGGAGCAATATAATTGGGTTGTTATCCTTGTTACACTTGTAGCCATTATTTTTGATTATTGGCTGCTCGAGTGGATATAATCCTCCTTTGTCGGGATTCTTATTCTGTTAGTAGCATCCCTATGTTGGACATGACTTAGAAGCTATTTGTATAGGTTGCTTATAACTAAATTGCTCGCTTTTACCGATTGGATTGTTATTGTTTCCCTTGGGGCTATTGTGGTTAGCTGTAGGAATGTGATATATGCCTAGAAGGGCTATGTTTTGCCTACAGGGCTATATGGATGCCTAAAAGGTTTATGAGTTGCCTACAGGGCTATATTGATGCCTAAGAAGGCTATATGCTTCCTACAGGGCCATATTGTTGCCTAAGAGGGCTATCAGTTGTCTATAAGCTATGTTGATGCCTAAGAGGGCTATGTGACTACTACGGGACTAGGGGACTATCGATAGAGGTATATAGGCTGATTGGCACCTTCCGGGCTTATGGAGGCGTGAGTAGGAGGTCTTGTGTGATGTTTGTACCTGCCGAGCGTATGGGGGCTTGGTTAGGTTATTGTTTTACTATTTTTGATAATATTAGATTTAGGTGCAGGTCAGTATACTTATGTTATCCTTCATTTATTTATCAGATTATTCCAGTATATCAAGATACCTCATCATAGTCTATTGCATTTCATACTCTGTACATTATTTCGTATTGGCGCACCATTGCCTTGGGGGGGCTGCATTCATACATACAAGTCCAGAAAGATTACCGAGTAGACCTCCTTAGCGATAGGATTGACTTTTATCCGGTTGGCTAGACCCTTTCCTCTGGAGCTTCCAGAGTTGGGAAGTTTGTTACCTTTTGTTGTATATATCTTTATGGGTCGGCTGGGGCCCTATCCCGTAATCTTTACTACTTTTAGAGGCTTGTAGACTAGTGTGTGGAGTGTATAGCTATGTTATTGTCATACTGGCCTATGTTGTTGGTTTGTTGAAGCTTGTGAGATGTTTGATGTATTGTATTGATATATACCTGCTTTTTGTTATGGTATAGATATCATGGTGGCCTCGACGGCCCAATCAGGACTTCTATGCTAGTTGGCTATTTATTTATATGATCTCCTTGGAGTAGTTGTTTCTTTTATAGATCAGTTGACAGTGCCCTTGCCATTCGAGGGCTTAGTTTTAAGCTGAGATATACTGGTTTGTTTTCTTGATTGTGTGTGGCTGCCATGCGCTAGTAGCAAATGGTTCAGCTGGGTCGGCTCGGGATTGAGTTTTGGCATTAGGAGCCAGTTGCGCCCTCGATTTTGTGGCGTGACAAACTTGCTATTAGAGCAACGTCGTATCCTAGGCAGTCTGCAAGCCATGTCTAGTAGAGCCTTGTTTATAAATATGTTGTGCACCACATCCGATAAGCAAGAAGCTACTTGGAATGTTAGAATGACTATCCTTCTTTTGCTCACCTCGTGCTATAGAGCGGTGTCTTAAGGGTTGAGGCTGCTGGCTTATAATTGATACTTATATACAGATAGAGATGACTGACACTAGACAGACCACAACTAGCCAGAGGCTAGATACAACTACTAGCAAGGGTACCGACAAGGTACCACAGGTGGAGGTAGCCCATTGAGAGACCAAGGGGGAGATATCTTTTCAGCCCCCTATAGCATATCCACAGCTTCAAGAGCCTCCAAGGACTACAGGACTTTCGGCTCCACCAGCAGTATCACCTCTATTTCTTCCTATTCCATCTGATTAGGATTTCAAGAGTGTAGTATGTATGTTAGCACAGTTAGTAGCTGTAAAGTGCCTACCAGTTGCGCCAGATGTTGCCGGACCTTCTGAAGGGCCTGGAAGTTCGAGAGTTCATGAATTTCTTGCCTTGAATACTCCACAGTTTACAGGGACAGATCGTAGAGAAGACCCTCAGCACTTTGTTGATCAGCTTCATAAGATCTTCATAGTCATGCATGCCTCAGCGACTGAGTCAGTTGAGTTAGCAACATTTTGATTTCGTGATGTTGCAGCATTGTGGTATGAAAGTTGGGAGAGATCTAGGGGAAAAGATACATCTCTATCCACTTGGGATAACTTTATAGAAGCTTTTATAGATCACTATTTGCCTCGAGAGAATAGGGATGGCCAGGTGGATCAGTTTTTGAACCTCCGACAGAGTGGCATGAGTGTCCGAGAGTACGGACTGATATTTGATTCATTGGCTAGATATACACCATCATTTGTTGATACGATGCATGACATGATGCGTAGATTTGTGGGAAGGCTTGACTCAGACTATATAAAGGTTTGTTCTATCGCTGCGCTAAATAATAATATGGATATCTCACGAATTTAGGCCTTTGTATAGGGGATAGAGGAACGCCGACATCTATAGTATACGAGTGCGAGGGTCGAGAGAGAGACAGAAAAGGGCTAGGCCCGCTGGTTCACAGGGACATTTTCAGGGTGGTCCCAGACCTCGATATTCTATTAGGCCACCTAGACCTCCACCACAGCAGTTCCAGGGTAGTAGATTTGATCGTCAGGAACAGTCAGGCCCATGTGATGGTTCACGAGCATCAGGCTCGAAGCAGCAGAGGGGTTCAGGCCAAGCTAGGAAAGCCCCACCGCATTGCGCTAGTTGTGGTAGGATGTATTTCGAGAGGTGCAAATAGGGTTCCACATGTTGTTCTTGTGGACAGGAGGGGCATGGTTGGAAAAACAGCCCTACCATATGTCAGGGTGGTATAGGTCAGTGGACCAGGTCAGCAGTAGGTTCCTCCTCATCAGGACAGTCTACAGGGCGTGGACCCCAGACTTTAGCACATAGAGGTAGAGGCGGAGGCAGAGAGGGAGCATCTAATTCTGGTAGTGGAAAGAACCTACGCATTGATTGTTTGAGTCAAGCCGACAGGACTCAAAGTCATTACCAGATGTTGTGACAGGTACATTGATTGTTTGCTCCCATTGAGTTTATGCTTTGATAGATCCTAGATCTACCTTGTCTTACGTTACTCCATTTATTGTGGGGAGGTTATGTATAGTACCAGAGTCATTAGATCGACCCTTTATTGTATCTACACTAGTTGGTAAGTCTATTGTTGCCAGGAGAGTCGATCGAGGTTGCATGGTAGAAATTATCGACCGTCAGACCTCTGTAGATCTCGTAGAGTTAGAGATGGTCGTTTCGACGTCATTATGGGTATGGATTATTAGCGTCTTGTTATGCTAATGTTGAGTTCCAAACAAAGATTGTTAGATTCCACTTTCCAGGAGAGGCAGTTCGGGAATGGAAAGGCGATACAGCACGCCAAAAGATAGGTTTATTTCCTATCTTAAGGCGAGGAGGATGATTACCAAGGGTTGTATTTATTATCTTGTTCACGTTCATGATATAGATGTAGAACCACTGACTCTTCAGTCTATTTTAGTAGTTAATTAGTTTCTAGATTTATTTCCAGACAAACTCTCTGGTATCCCTCCAGAACAGGAAATTGATTTTGCTATCGATATGCTACCAAGTACACAACCCATATCTATCCCTCCTTATAGAATGGCTCCTGCTGAGCTAAAAGAGTTGAATGATCAGCTGAAAGACTTACTGGATAAAGGCTTTATTAGGCCTAGTGCTTCACCAGGGGGTGCACCAGTGTTGTTCGTAAGGAAGAAAGATGGCTCACTAAGAATGTGTATCGATTACCGACATCTGAATAAGGCAACTATAAATAATAAGTATCCCCTTCCGAGGATAGATGACTTTTTTGATCAGTTACAAGGTGCTAAGTGTTTCTCAAAGATTGATTTAAGATCAGGGTACCACCAGATACGAGTTTGGGAGAAAGACGTTCCAAAGACAGCTTTTAGAACTAGATATGAACAGTTTGAGTTCTTGGTAATATCTTTTAGATTAAGTAATGCCCCAGCAGTGTTCATGGACCTGATCAATGGTATATTCAGGCCATATCTAGACTTGTTTGTGATTGTATTTATTGATGATATTTTAATGTATTCATGTTCAAAGATGAGCATGGAAATCATCTACGAGCAGTCCTTCAGGTTCTTCGAGACCGAGAACTTTATGCAAAGTTTTCTAAGTGTGAGTTCTAGTTGGACTATGTAGCTTTCTTAGTCCATATTGTATCAGATACATGCATTGCGATTGATACAAAAAAGATTGACACCAAAAAGACTTAGCCCAGACCCATGACTCCGACTGAGGTTCGTAGTTTCTTAGGGTTAACTGGGTACTACAGAAGGTTTGTAGAGGGGTTTTCTTCAAGTTCATCCCCATTAATGAAGCTGACTCAAAAAGCAGCTAAGTTCCAGTGGACTGAGGCTTGGGAGCATACTTTCCAGGAGCTGAAGGACAGGTTAACATCAGCACCAGTTCTTGCATTGCGAGATGGTTCAGAAGGCTATGCGGTGTATTATGATGCTTCTGGTGTTGGGTTGGGATGTGTTCTAATGCAACATGGTAAGGTTATCGCTTATGGTTCAAGGTAGTTGAGAAAGCATGAGAAGAACTATTCAACCCACGATTTAGAATTGGTTGCAGTTGTGCATGCGCTAAAGATCTAGAGACACTATTTGTATGGCGTTCATGTTGACATCTTCATAGATCATAAAAGCCTTCAATATATATTTAGACAGAAGGAGTTAAATCTGCGACAACGTCGATGACTTGAGTTATTGAAAGACTACGACGTGGACATTTTATATCATCCAGAAAAGGTTAATGTGGTAGTTGATGCCCTCAGTCGAAAATCTATGAGTAGTTTATCATATTTAGATATTGAGAAGCGTGAGCAAGCGCGAGTGCTTCATCAGTTAGCTAGCTTGGGAGTCATATTGTTAGAGGCAGAAGATAGTGGGGTAACAATTCAGGACACAGACGTATCATCTCTACTTGAATAAGTAAAATCACAGCAACAAGAGGATCTTAGCTTAGAGCAGCTCAGAGCCAAGGCTCAGAATCAACAGACTTTAGCATTCCATATAGTAGGAGATGGAGTTCTTAGATATAGTGGTCGATTGTGTGTTCCAAATGTTGTAGGGCTTCCGCATCGGATTATGGAAGAGGCACATCACTCCCGTTATTCTATTCACCCTAGTTCGACGAAGATGTACCATGATATTAAGGAGATCTATTGGTGGCACGAGATGAAGAAGGACGTTGCTGAGTTTGTGGCACAGTGTCCTAACTTCCAACAGGTGAAAGTTGAGCACCAAAAGCCCCGTTGGGCTAGTTCAGGAGATAGACATTCCTTTGTGGAAGGGGGAAGCAATTAATATGGATTTTACTACAGGGTTACCTCGATCGCGTCACAAGTTTGACTCTATTTGGATAATTGTTGATAGACTAAAAATATCAGCCCACTTCTTACCAGTCAGGGCTACTTTTATAGCTGAAGACTATGTAGGGCTCTATATTAGGAATATTGTTAGGCTACACGGTGTCCCAGTATCAATTATCTCTGATAGAGGAGCACAATTCCCCGCCAACTTCTGGAAGTCCTTCCAGAAAGGACTGGGGACATAGGTTAATCTTAGTACAACCTTTCACCCTCAGACAGATGGCCAGGCTGAGCGCAAAATTTTGACACTTGAAGATATGTTGCGGGCGTGCGCGCTAGACTTCAAGGGAAGTTGGGATGACCACTTTCCTCTTATAGAGTTCGCATACAATAATAGTTATCATTCCAGCATCGGGATGGCACCTTATGAAGCTTTGTATGGGTAAAAATGTAGATCCCCCATTAGATGGTTCGAGGTAGGTGAGTCAGGGTTGATTGTACTCGACTTAGTACAACAGACAGTGGAGCAAGTTAAGCTCATTCGGGAGAGGTTGCTAACAGCTCAAAGCCGACAAAAGTCATACTCAGATGTGCGACGAAGGGACATAGAGTTTTGTGTCGATGACTGGGTATTCTTAAAAGTCTCGCCTATGAAGGGTGTTATGCGATTTGGCAAAAAGGGAAAGCTTAGTCCAAGATTCATTGGGTCATACCGGATCCTTCCAAGGGTAGGACGAGTGACTTATGAGTTAGAATTGCCTTCTGAGCAAAAATCTGTTCATCCAGTTTTCCATGTATCGATGCTACGAAAGTGCATAGGAGACCCTTCTCGGGTTGTCCCAATTGAGGATGTTCAGATCACAGAGGAGTTGTCCTACGAGGAAACTCCAGTTGCCATTTTAGATCGGTAGGTCCGTAAATTGAGGACCAAAGAGGTGGCTTTGGTTAAAATATTGTGGAGTAACAAGAATAGAGAGGAGGTGACCTGGGAAGCTGAGGATGGCATGAGGTCCAAATATCCTCACTTGTTTCACACCCCAGGGTGATGGCATATCAGTTTATATTAGGGTAGTAAGGTAAGATACCTATTTGATTTTTTAATATATATACCATTTCTTATTATTAGTGTGGTTGTCGTTGTATATCTGCTCGCACTGTTATGGTGGAGCTATAGTGCTTAGCTATTTATGTCATCATGTGAGATGCCTAGGTTAGAAATTTTGCATTTCAGGTTCGTGGATAGTGACATCTACAAAGGATACAGTGCCTAAATTTTGGCAACTCCTAAGGACTGAACCGCGTGACTGAGATTTTTCATTCGAGGATGAATGTTTCTAAGGGGGGAAGGATATGATACCCCAACTTTTCAAAATGTCTAAATTAACTCGTATCTTCGTGGAAAGACAGGGAGGGTGAGTAATAAATTAAAAATGATGTGGTATATCATATTTTAAGTGTTCAAGGGTTGTATCTCAAGTTTTGAAGTTAAGTAAGTGGCAAAATAAAAGGTGGCGGAAGTTATCATAGGTTCCTTTTTTAAGATTTCTATAAAATTTGGGTCAAATGTCTCAAAGGTTTTCTCCCAATCTATAAAGAGTTATGGAGCCCATGACCTATAGAATCGAAGATCTACAAATCTAGTTTCCAACGCATTAAATTTGTTTATACGACTTCAGAATAGAGAGATATTTTCATTTTCATGGGACTGCACAAGCAGGCACGTGAGGTGGAGCCCTAGGTCGGTGGAACTTTACGTATTTCTTCTTCTTCGAACCTTTTCTTCATTTTTAGCTATGAACCGGGAAAAAATAGAGAAACCCATTTCTAGGATCAACTAAAGTATAGATTTTCTCGACTTAAGTCCTTAACGAAAGTTGTTCTACGCGTTGGGCTCATCATCGTGGTATAATTTGTTTTATCGATTTCGTAGCATATCAGACTTTAGTGTTGGGACAGCAAGGGTTTGGATATATTTGAAGGTTTTGAGGCGTATTACGACCTTAAGATCGAGGTCAAACACTTCTTTCATCGAATCTAGCTTTTATAAGTAGCAAATATAAATTTGTTATGGAAATACATATCTTTTATCGTATTGTCAGGGTATCTTTTATTTTTGATTATTGATTATGGTCCTACCTTGTTGTAGTATCGAGGGAGTTAAGAGTAAAATTCATTAGGCCACGTGAATTTAGCGAAAAAGGTATGTTAAGGCTATTCCCTACTTACGACATGTTTGCTTGAAGCTTAGGAGCAACGTAATTGTGTTGTTATCCTTGTTACACTTGTAGCAATTATTGTTGACTGTTGGCTACTAGAGTTGATATAATCCTCCTTTATTGGGATTCTTATTCAGTTAGTAGCGTCCCTTTGTTGGACACGACTTAGAGGCTATTTGTATAGGTTGCTTATAACTAAATTGCTCGCTTTTAGCTATTGGATTATTATTGTTTCCCTTGGGGCTATTGTGGTTAGCTGCAAGAATGTAATTTATGCCTAGAATGGCTATTTTCTGCCTAGAGGGCTATATGGATGTCTAAAAGGGCTATGAGTTGCCTACGGGGGTATATTGATGCCTAGAAGGGCTATGAGTTGCCTATAGGGCTATATTGATGCCTAACAAGGCTATGTGCTTCCTATAGGGCCATGTTGTTGCCTAAGAGGGCTATGAGTTTCCTATAAGCTATGTTTATGCCTAAGAGGGCTACGTGACTACCTACGGGGCTAGGGGACTACCGATAGGGGTATATCGGCTAATTGGCACCTTCCGGGCTTATGGGGGCCTAAGTAGGTGGTCTTGTGTGATGTTTGTACTTGCCGAGCTTATGGGGGCTTGGTTAGGTTGTTGTGTTAATATTTTTGATATGTTTAGATTTGGGAGCAGGTCAGTACACTTATCTTATCCTGATTTATGTATCAGATTATTCTAGTATATCAGGATACCTCATCATAGTCTATTGCCTTTCATACTCTATACATTATTTTGTACTGATGCCCCATTGCCTTGTGGGCGCTGCATTCATGCATGCAGGTCCTGACAGACGACCGAGTAGACCTCTTCAGTAGCAAGATTGAGTTTTATCCTGTTGGCTAGCCCCTTTCCTCTGGAGCTGCCAGAGTTGGGAGGTTTGTTACACTTTCTTGTATATATCTTTATGGGTAGGCTAGGGCCCTGTCCCACTAATCTTTACTACTCTTACAGGCTTGCAGACTAGTGTATAGCTACGTTATGGCCTTACTGGCCTATGTTGTTGGTTTACTGAAGCTTGTGAGCTGTTTGATGTATTGTATTGATATATACCTGCTTTTAGTTTTGGTATAGATATCATGGTGGCCTCGACGGCCCAATCAGGACTTCTGTGCTAGTTGGCTATTTATTTATATGATCTCCTGGGAGTAGCTGTTTCTTTTATAGATCAGTTAACAGGGGCCTTGCCGGTCGAGGGCTTAGTTTTAAGCCGAGATATACTTGTTTGCTTTCTTGATTGCGTGTTGCTGCCATGCGCTAGTAGCAAATGGTTCAGCAGGGTCGGCTCGGGCCTGAGTTTTGGCATTAGGAGACAGTTGTGCCCCTCGAGTTTCGGGCGTGACACGGTCACAAACAAGAATAGTACATGTGATCACCACGTCGGATGCCTTCGCCTCATTGTTTCCCAGAAAACCATAACATTGAGCTCTATCATCTTGACGAGCCATTTCCCTACCTGGTTGCGCATTACCCCTACCTCTGTTACATTTACCATTTCCTCTACCTCCACGACCCCGCTGATTACCTCCTCGCTCACCTTGTGGATGTCCTCTACCATTATTACCATTCCCCGCGGGCACCATTGCTCTGGAAGGTTGTTGTGCGGTGTCGAATACATGTGGGTGGGGACAATATCTCCTCATATGCCCAGGTTCTCCACAATTGTAGCAAGTACGATCAAAAGATGGTGTGCCGCCTATCAAAGGCGCGACTCCCTGGCTATCTTGAAAATTATAAGATGGAGTTCCCGAGTAGTTACCTGTAGAGGCGGGCAAAGCAGATTGAATAGGATTGGCTGCAAGAGTTGGCCTACCTGAACCTCTAGAATAAGAACCTTGGAAGTTTCCTGAATTCTTGGCCCTTTTTGTCAACACCTTAGCTTGACTATCTTGCCTCACCCCCTCCACTATCTTAACATAGTTTGTCACCTCATTAAAGCTCCTCCCTACAGAAGTCATATGAACAGATAAACTTGCAACTTAGAATTTAATCCTCTAATAAATAACCAGATTCTCTCTTCCTCCGTAGTCACCAACTGCGCAGCATATCTAACTAAAGTATTGAACTTGGCCTCATAAGCAGCCACGGACATATCACCTTGCTCCAAAGCCATAAATTCATCTTTCTTACGATCTCTCAATGTTCTAGGTGCATACTTTTCTAGAAATAGATCATGAAATTGGGTCCAATAAACTAGAGGTAAGGTAGAAGATCTGCACTCCATATAATCTCTCCACCACTGTTTGGCCTCACCTTGAAGTTGAAAAGACACAAACTCAACCCCATGATGATGAACAATACCCAACTTATGAAGCCTCTCATAGCAATCTAAAATAAACTCATACATATCCTCACTCTCAGAACCAAGAAATACCGGAGGCTTAAGCTTCAAAAGCATATTCAACATGTCATGCTCATTACCAGTGATAACAGAAACCAACAAAAGGACGGAAGAAAGCATCAGTACCATTTCCACCCGTCTTGGGTGCAGTGCTAGCAACGGGAGGATTAGTAGGAGCTTGAGTTGCTTGAACAGATGGAAGCACTCCAGGACCAGCCAACCCTTTCAAAAATGACATGATCTGTTGAGCTAACACTGGGTCGATGGGAGGAATACTTGTAGCCTCAGCTTGCACCTCTTCCTCTTGTCCAACCTCCTCAACATTCTCAACATTCTCAACCTCAACCTCTTCTTATATTTTCTCATGATGTATGAGGGGTTCTCATTCACATGAGCATTTTCAACAGGAGCTCGATTTCCAACAGGTGCTACTCTTCCATGCCCTTTTACCCCTAGCTTTTCCTCTACCCCTACCTCGATAGCGACCTCTCGCTACATAATCCTCAGCTGGAGCATTGACGGGAGCTACGAGCCTGACGCTGTTATACCTAGTATTAACCATATGCGGACAGAAGAGCGAAGAAGGTTAGATACCAATTCAAATCGAGAGATACCATTTGGAATCAAGTTATAGCACAAAGGAGACAAGAGAAAAAAATAGAGAGATTTCCTAAAGTCCTATAGCCTCTCGAAGAAAAGTAAAGGCGTCCCCGTACCGTTCCGTGAGACTCTACTAGACTCGTTTTGGTACATCGAAATCAACGAACCTAAGCTCTAATACCAACTTTGTTACGACCCAGACCATCGTGATTGGCACCCACACTAACACTCCGGTGGGAGAACCACTACTACAACCCAAACCAAGAAACTAAAGCAATAACGAAGGCATTTCAGTCAAATACTAAGGAAAGAAAAATAGAGTTCCCATAAACAGTAACAAAAGTCTAACAATAATAAACTTTCAATGTGGAAGAATTACCTAGAACCTGAAAGTCAACGTACCAAAACATCTAATAATGAACCAAGTCTAAACAAGAAGGGATACAACCCCAAACTAACAAACTAATACACTAACTAAAACAATTCTCTAAGTCCAGAAATGGTGGACATAGATGAAAGAGAATCACATGGTATCCCGGAAGAATTGGCTCACCATTGAATTTGAAGCGACGATCATTGATCTCATAAGCGAGGTCCAACAGTAGCCACTTGAAGATGCCAGGTACTCAACAAAAATAAGAGCAAGTGCAATATCAATACACAACCATAGTGTACTGGTACGATAACACAGCTATCCCACTAAGTGTAACATAAACAAGTCAAGAAAACAATATAATCACATCCATATATAAAAACATATACAGCATTATCAACATTTACGAATAACCATCAGTTTCACATTTATATCACATCATTGGTTCTCTCATGGAACCCAAACCCAAATAGTTAGCATACCAGAACGTGGTACCCGATCCCATAATTATGTTGAAACGTTGCAACTGATCCCATTTTTATGTCGAAACGTGGCAACCGATCCAAGTTAGTTATGTTGAAACGTGGCAACCGATCCAAGGTAGTTATGTCGGAACGTGGCAACAGATCCATTCAACACACCACAATCACAAACACAAGTATATCATCAAGATCATACATTTAAGTGATGATTTCCTGGCAATAATAATTCGTCTATCTCATTTACAACAAGTGTGATCAACATTGCAACATTCATACATATACAAGTATCATAATGAAGCAAGAACAAGCATACATCACACAATCATAGAATCACAACTATCACTTACCTCGAAATAAGCTTGAAATCCTAAGAAACTTGATCCTTCCCTTTCCAGATTCGTTCCGCTTATTCTTAGTCTACAAACAATAAATATAATACGAGAATCAATAAAGAATCACTAATTACCCGAATTACTAACAATTCTATGAACCCTAGATCAAACCCATGATCCCAATCATCCAATTTAGGGTTGTTTCCGCAATAGAATCTATAACAAAACCCTCCCCCATCAATATTCACCCATTCTATTACGTTCTATGGATCGAAAAATAGATTCGGGGAGTGAAAAGCTTACCTTTAGCCTAAAGAATGGTGAAAAACGAGTAGGAGTCGCATGGGGTTCATTCCTTAGCTCTAAAAGTCAAAAAGTGCATAATGAGGTCGTTTAGGGATTTATTAACACCTCAAGTCACATCGATCCCGCCAAAGCAGCCTTCATTCCGCTGTAACGGCCTCGCCAGAGTTGCAAAAACCAGCGCCAAGGCGGGTTACGTGAGACATTTAGCTAAATTAAAAATTCCAAAACTCCCATTTCACAACACACCCCTGACCCACGATGCTCAATAAGTACCTTTTACGCTAAGATCAATTTCGGGAGTTCTACTCACTCGAATTCAATTCTGTAAAGTCATACGGGTTCTTTAACGAGTTATTTAACTACTCATGTAATCAAAATCATAATTAACTAACCCTATTGTTACCATATTTCCCTACACCTTTAAGACTCCAATTTCGTCAAAATCAGTACTAGGTTGGGAAATTTCAAGATACTACAAAAAAGTTTTCCGACCCAGAATTTTTCCCCATTGGCTTTTCTATAACGACAGAACCCGGTCGTTACACTTTATTATATTCACATCTACAAAATCTTCTCCGCCTTGTTGTGGGTCGCCCTCAGAATTAGCTATATCATAGTTCTATTGGTCCTCTTTCGTGTGCTCAACAAATATTTCTACTTCTTTCCTATCAGACATTTCATAGACAGGGTTATATATATATATATATATATATATCGGTTGACAAAAGTCTTATAATTGTCTCAAATAAGGCCAAACATGAACCAAAATTTTACCTTTTTATCATTGACTTTAAGCTTTTTCATACAGTGCCTCATCTGAATAATGGAATTTTCATCTCCATTGCAATAGTCATAATAAGTTATAAGTCCACTAAGATAGTTCCTTACTCAAACACCCACCAACCTTTATAGTGTAATTTAATGGTGTACATATATGAATCTTCACCTTCATCTGTCATGTGAAAGAAAAGGTAGAATCTATTAGTGTTATTATAATAAACATCTCTAATAGAAAATTTAAATGATATAAATCCAACAAAAAAATATGTAACCAATCATGTAAATCCAAATTAATTTTGAATTTGAGTTATTAAAACTTCAGTTTATAAAAAAAGTTGAAATATATATATCATAGTTTATGATTATTACACATTTAACTGTGTGCACTTCTGAATTTTCATTTTCATCTTTTTTTTTAAAAAGATAAGAATATGTGTCATGACCTAAATATGAATTGATGACACTCGTCTTATCCCAGCAAGACAAGTCAGCTAAAACCCAAGTAATATGATATATGTAGAAGTAAAGCGAGAATAAAAGTCTAATACTATAATATAATGTGGACATTGTTAATTAACTTAAATATATCCCCAAAACCTGCTTGTCATGTTTACAAGTATCTAATGTATTACAATAGATTTGAAAGATATAAACAAGGCTCAAATGATGTTGTCTCTAAAGTAGAACAAGATAATAAGTAGGATTCAAAAGGTTTGCTCAAATGGCAATTAGCTACCTCACAAATCTCCATAGGAAGCCTCGGACAAGAAGATAAGAGAGAATATCATGAAGATCCGAGCTCATAACCTACAGAAATGTAGAAGAAAGGGGTGAGTACAAACCCATGCGGTACTCAGTGTTAGGGTTTTGCCCTGATTTTCTTACCTTATTTGAAGTTTATTTTTTCCTAAAAGAAAAGAAAAAACATTACCGTAAATGTTTTTACTTTTCCTGAAAGAAAAATATAATATTCTTCCATATTTGGTTTATTTTTTTCTTAGCGGAAAAGTTTGGAGATCTATAAATTGAAGATCTGTATTCTCATAAAGAACAACAATAGCATCAACAATGTAGACCTTTAAGAGTTTAGTTTATGGGAGATTTTCCCCTCTACACTTTTAATGTCTTTTTATTAATTTTTAAATATGTAGACCAACTGGTCAAATCAAATAATAATAGTAATATTTTGATTTTTAGCATTAGTTTTCGTCGTCTGATTTATCAACCATATGATATGGAATTGTAAGCTTCCGCATGACGCTCTAATTACTTTCGAACCCAACAAGTGGCATCAGAGCACATGGTCCAACGATCCCATGCTCCAATGGTTCATCAAAGTTGAAGATGCATTCAAGTGGTTTCAAACCAATTTGTAACAAATTTGATGATAGTAAAGATTTTGTGCAACTACGTGTGGAGAAGAAGTTTAAAAACATATTTTCAACATTCTTGTTGCTGCAATTTTAAAAAAAAAACAAAATATTTTTAAACCATTTTTAATCCATATATTTTAAACCTTATTTTTAACCATGGCAAGCAGCACTGATGAAGACTACGTGAAGAACAAGATTATCATGCGTGTGAAGAAGGTGGAATAAGTTTTGTCAAGAAAATCTTGGCAAAAGGGGAGACTTATTAGGGTTTTACTCTGATTTTCTCACCTTATTTAAAGTTTATTTTTTCCTAAAAGAAAAGGCAAAACATTACCATAAATGTTTTTACTTTTCTTGAAAGAAAAAATATAATATTCTTCCATATTTGGTTTATTCTTTCCTTAGAGGAAAAGTTTGGAGATCTATAAATTGAATATTTCTATTCTCATAAAGAACAACAATAGTATCCACAATGTAGTCATTTAGAGACTTTTGTTTATGGAGATATTTTCTCTGTACAATTTTGATATGTATGCCAATTGGAAAAATTCCATATAATAATTTTTTTATTTTTAGTATAACTTTTCGTCCTCTGATTTATCAACCATATGATATGCAAGTGTAAGCTTCCACGTAATGCCCTAATCACTTTCAAACCCAACACTCAGCAAGTGAACTCCTAAACACAAGTTAAGAATATAGAATACCGGTACTCCTACCACTCCAAGCGAACCTCCACAACTACAACCATAATCCAATTATACCAACAAAATACAATGCACTAACCCAATTTTATACTCACTTTCTTAGTAAAATCCTTAATTGCCTTCCCACAAGTATATTCCCTGATCTTTTTTTTACCCATACGCTTGTCATTTCTATCTCGATCCACTTATTTGGGACTTACGATGAAATTAGCAATCCTAATTAGATCCGCGAAATACACTTCACAACCTGAACACATTAATACCTTACCAAAGATCCACCACTATAGTTTTCCTTAAAAGCAATGCTTAACCCATGTTTTTGTAGTAACAAACTAGTTGGTTCTTAAATATGACTGAAACATCGAATATCATTTTATGAACATGTGGTACAACTGATAACTCCTTAAGTAGTTAGTATTTACACTTGAAAATTGACGTATCCATTTTCATATACCATTAGTACCATATTGTGAAAGTCTGTTAGATCCACCACTAGAACATATCATACCAATCGAAAGATTGTACCCAAATAGCCACATATTTCTTCCCATTAAGTAACTACAATAACTACCAAATCGATATATATTCCTTCTCAGATCAGGTTGATAGCAGGAGTAACACACTTTATAACTCTAACCAAGTAAGCATCAGTATCATTATATTAGTAGTATCATGACCCTTTTGACATACACCCAAATCATAGTACAAATTCTGACCTCGGTTAATGCAACATAGGTCTCATCATACGGTAAGCAATCCATACTTGTTATGACATCTTTACTAATGGTAGTTTTCAAAGTCCCAATATGCATACCTATTTATTCCTTTAATAATTCCACTTCCAATTGCTGAACCACTACAAATATCGTATATATCACATAATTACTATTCACTATTGCTGGGTAACTATCCCAAAAAATATAATACGTTTATGAAGTTCCTTGGACCATTGTCCAGCCTCATCATTCAAATATCCTCAAAATGCTTTGTTGAGCCATCACATAGCTCAACCCCTTTAAATTACTTAACATTTTGAATCTGACCAAATATCATTCTCATAAGTCTATCACTTTCACCTTAGTATCAGGTCTAACATCAAAGCCATATATGATACATCAATTTCTCAGAAGAAGAACGACGCACGAGTCATCACTATATGTTATAGAGAATGGAAGGAAGAGATAAGAATCAGATCGAACTAAGGACGCAAGATAGAGATTCAAAAGGTGAAGATTTTTCCTAAAAGTCACTATAGCCTATCAAAGATAACAGCAGACATCTCCACGTCGATACCCGAAAATCTACTAGACTTGGCTTGTGAACACGTGAGACCTATGAACCTGGGGCTCTGATACCATTTCCTCACGATCCAAAATGAATGTGATGACACCCGTCTTATCCCACAAAAATATGTTAGCCTAAAACCAAAATAATATAATAAATGAGAAAGAAAAGTGAGGATAAAAGTCTAATACTATAAAATAATGTGGAAATTAACAATTATATTACATCTACCCCCAAAACCTGGTTGTCACGTGTACAAGCCTCTAATGTATTACAATAGATTTGAAGGAAATAAAAAAGCCTCAAATTATGTTGTCTCTAAAGTAGAACAATATCATAAGTAGGAGTAAAAAGGTCTGATGAGATGACAATTAGCTACCTCACAAATCTCCATAGGAAGCCTCAAACAAGAAGATAAGAGTGAGTATCGTGAAGATTTGGGCTGATAACCTACACAAATGTAGAAGCAAGGTGTGAGTACCAAACCACATGGTACTCAACAAGCGAACTCCTAAATAGAAGCTAAGAATATAGAATACGAGTACTCCTACCACCCCAACCGAACCACCACAATTAGATCCTGCATAAAATCAACCCAACCCAATTGTTCACAATTTCATACCACACAACTCAATTACAACAATTACAGATCAGTAAGATACAATATCAACTTCATCAATCACAAGTTCAACTGAAAGAAACTCACAAGTTCACAAATGATAAAGATATGCAATGCAATGAAATGCAATGTCAAGTATGGTGATGCATGTCTGACCTAGTAAAATATACACCCGTTGTTTCTCAGTCTGAAACCCATGGAGACATATATATCTATCAATTGATCCATTGCGACATACGATAGGATCCTCGATAATAGAAATTCATCGTGGTGTGCGTCACATCCCTCGATAATAGAATCAATCACAGCGTGCGACACATTCTTCTATAATAGCTCTATCACAGCGACACATCCCTCTAATCATAATATATTTTGCAGTGAACGACACGTCCCTCAAAATGTTACATACTCTTTAATTTCTTATTCTTCCTCAATTCACTTAACACTAGTCACAAACATGTCTCAAAACCAATGCAAATGACATGTTCACACAAAGAATGAGGAGATGAATTTTTGCATAACAATGCACAATTCACAACAATACATCGTGATACGACATCAAAAATTTATCAATAAGTCTTTCAAATCATTCTCAACACATCACACACCAATAATAAATCAAATTCCCTTTTATTATCCTTTGTTCATCATTAAAATTGTTCGATATGGTCGTTACAATATGATTATGTCATTCTAATAAGTAAAACAAACACAACATGTAATATGTCATACAAATTTAGAATATGCACTACAAATATTTGATTTTTATAATTCTTATAGGTTTTTTTAAAAAAATTATATTTATTCTTTATGTAAAATATTAGATGTTGCGTTAGTAATCCTATAACTCAATCTTTTACTCATATTTTCATATAATCAAAGATTTAGGCTATAACTAAATTAATTGAGAACTTACATGCCGACGTGAATTGTAGCCCATTCTTGCTTCAGTGTTTTATTGTTAAATTGAATGATATTGTTGCTCTTGAATAAGTGTACTGAGTTGTTTTCAGTGTTGCAGAAGGAGTGTCTAGATTGTATTCTGATATAAGTGGGGAGGCAACTAAATAAAAAAATTGTTCATTAACCAACGAACACATAGAGTAGTGTATTAGAGGATTAATTCATATTCAAATTGAGGAAGAGAGTCAGGCTGTGATATGGTTGTGTATGAGAACATGGTACAGGGGAATTTACAAACTTGTTCTATCTTTGGGTTTTGTTCTCTGCATGGAAGTGTTCTTGTTGTAATACCAAAATTACACCTGACATCAGTAACTGATCTGTTTAAATTTATATTCATCGTTAGTAGAAGGACCGAAATAAGTTTCTTTGATTAATTAAGGTTAAGTATGATTAGTGACCTATCATAGGGACCAAAACCAAAATAAGATGATAACACATGGATGAAAACAGTTATTTTCTCTTTTAAAATATGCATTCTTATCACGAGTTCATCCATATATTTTATTTCTTAGAATGCATACGAAATCTATTTCTTATATACAATAGATTTTGTCTGCATGTGTATGAAAACTTTATAGTCTCTTTTCCATCAATTATATCTATGATAAATTTATTTCTAATTCAATGAATATCTTATCACTGTGCATGCATGGACATATTGACGGGTAATGATCATAAAAGTGGAGGTTATCTTCATAATAGAGGGAAGTAATGAAGATAATAAGTGAAATCAACTTCTTGGTGTAGTTGACATATATACTATACTCCACTATATCAAGGACATAATTTAAATCATGATTTAATTTATAAGTAGTGCTCTTTGTTTTCTAGAAAATATCAAACTACATTAAAGAAGAGCAGAAATATTGAAAAATAAATTAACATCCATCTTGAACATTGAACAATTCCACTATTTTGAACAATGAAAAAAATCTCAAAAATTCAGTTAATATGAAATAGAGGGAGTAATATTTTATAATAATACTTGATTATTTCATACAAGATCATTAATCACTATGGAGCCAATATATTTATTTTAAGGAACAAATATTACTATTGGGTAGAAGATAAAGTTGACAAAGAGAAACTTTTGGAGGGATTAATTCCAACTTTTGTAATAATTAATTAATCATCGATAACAAAACCCTGTTCGTTAATTTTAATAGTTGGATATTTGGGAAGAATTAATTTAGGGGAGCGTGTTCGGTGTTCGGTTCGGGATTCTCAAATTTTGTGTTCGGTAAATGGTAATTAAAAGTAGATATCATATACTAAATTTTTAAATTTTTATTCGGTTATTTAGTAATTGATAAATAAAACTTTAATTTGGTACGATATTCAATAATAGCGTATTGAAGTTGCAGTTGATTGTATTACAAAGTTAATATTATTTCTCAAATTATTTCTATTTTTTATGTTGATGAACGATATAATAGAATATCAACAAGTAAGAAGACATCAAGATAAAAAATTGATACAAATAAAATATATATGTATTTGAGTTGTTTAAGTTTATTCTTTAACTCTCTTTGGATGTGTACTAAAGAGTAATGAACATGTTGATATATGGCTTTCATTAATTAAATAATTTGGTATTTAGAAAAATACCGAATACCAAATGGTACTAATGTCTCATACCAAACTCAAACTCGAATACCATAATTCTAAAAGTTCACTCCTGAATATCATACCAAATACCAAATTATTGAATACCAAATTATCAAAAGTTTTGTTTCAGTAATTAGATTTTTGGTATTTTATGTCCAGCCTTGAAAATCGCTGCTAAGCTTTATGACGTGATATTGTTGAGTTTTTAAAAGGTGTAAATGAGAAATAAAGTTCTGTTTAGAAAAAAATATATCAATTAGAGAAAGACAAGACATGCAATTTAAAAGGTGTTAATGAGAAATGAAGTTCATTTTTAGGAAAAACATCAATTAGATGAAATATGCAATTTTAAAAAAATAATGTGTTAATGTGAGAAATGTAGTTCTTTTTAGAAAAAAAACATCAATTAGGGAAATCATGTATTTAAAAGGTGTTAATGAAAAATGAAGTTCTTTTTAGGAAAAAATATCAATTAGAGAAAACATGTAATTTAGTTAATGAAAAATGAAGTTCCTTTTTAGGAAAAAACATCAATTAGAAAAAATATGTCGTTTAAAATGTATTAATGAAAAATGAAGTTTTTTTTAGGAAAAAAACATCAATTAGAGAAAACATGTCGTTTAAAAGGTGTTAATGAGAAAAAAATTCTTTTTATAAAAAAACGTCAATTAGAGAAAAACTTGTAATTTAAAAGGTGTTAATGAAAAATGAAGTTCTTGTTTAGGAAAAAAACATCAATTAGAGAAAACATGCCGTTTAAAAGATATTAATGAAAAATGAGGTTCTTATTAGGAAAAAACATCAATTAGACAAAACATGTCCTTTAAAAGGTGTTAATGAGAAATGAAGTTCTTTTTATGAAAAAACATCAATTACAGAAAACATGTAATTTAAAAGGTGTTATTGAAAAATGAAGTTCTTTTTTAGGAAAAAACATCCTTAGAGAAACACATGCATTTTAAAAGATATTATGAAAAATGATGTTCATTTTAGGAAAAAAACATAAATTAGATCACACCGGTTTGCTATAAATAGTTGTTTCCCTCAATTTTCATATATATTCTGATATTCTACTCTTCTTCTTCTCGCACTTTAACAAATCTCGTGTGATTTCTAATGGAAAGAAAAGGAGCAGTGTGTGAAGGAGATAGATTGAAGAACTAGGCTGAGGCCTTTGAGGAGATGATCTCAGAGGTTCCTTTTCGGTACCGTGCCAGGGAATCAAAAATTTCAATATTGAATCGAAGTCCAGAGGTGGAGATTTCACAAGAACAGCCCCCTGGCTTTAGCGAAATCTTGCTGGTTAGTGTTCTTCATTATTGTTGGCCTTGATTATTAACTCTTAAATTTCTGGTAATGTGCATCACCTCTTTTAAGCTTCTCTGTAAATTGGGGAAGATAGTCTGTATGTAGACCTTACGCTACCTGCTAGATGATGTGGTTGTTTCCGATACATGCTCAACTCAAGTAAAAGCAGTTCAAAAATCTCTAGAATTAAATTTTAAACTTAGAACATTTTCTCTACTGTAATTTTTTGTGCTGAATGTAAATTCTTGGAAAGTATATCTGTTTCATAGATGTTATCAATGGCAACTGAGTGAATGTTGAGCCAAATCAGGAAAGCGTACTCCAAAATATGTTTCCTTATTCAAAACAAGTGTAGATTCATTTAATTCTTTCAGATCCATAAACCATTTACGAGGTGTTTAAATTTCTGAGAAGTGCTTATTTTGGCAATGATACAGGCTAAGCCTGACACTATTTTCTCTAGAGCAAAACAAAAAGCTATAACTCTAATTGAAGAGGTTTCTAATAAGCCTTCATTAAGTAGTGCTCCAGTGAAAAATCTTACGGAGTGGAATTGTGAATTTGTCAGGTATGTACTACAAGTCAAGATGGCCTGAATGACCACTTGCAGGGAAAAAAATACAAACGCAAGGAGGCAACTTTTTATAGAATAGAAGAAGGACAACAAAAACTGGAGTATTGGTCTCTTTCCAAAGAAATCAAAATTCATCCAACTTCTGTAACGTCCTTGCGATAATATGATATCAGGATAAAAATCAGAGGAACGATCATCAAGTCCAAACAATGATGATCCACCATCCTTGTTGATAGATGACAATGCAGATTACATGAGAAAGAACTCTGATCATAAAAAGAAAAACATTAGGGGGTTCACGTTTTGGTGTGACACATGAAAAATAAGGACCTTCGCTGAAAAGGTGATGGAGGCACATAAAATTGGAAAAAAACACAAACGCAAAGAGGAGAACAAAAACTGCAGCGTCGGTCTTTCACCAATGAAACCACAATTCATCCAGCTTGTGGAACATCTTTCCGATGATATGATATCAGGGAAGAAATCAGAGGAAGGATCATCAGTTATAAGCGACAACGATCAACCATGATTTTATTCGCAAGGACAAGTAGTGTAAAAAACACAGAGGAATGATAGTGTCAACAACTAGTAGATTATTTTTGTTGTCAAGTAAAATTGTTGTTACTAGAATTACCTTTGGATTCGTGGTCCTGTCTACCAACTACTATTTCATTTTTGTTGTTTAAGGAAATCAAATTTATGAATGTTAACTTTTGATACATATGGTGTGATTTGTCTCATCTATGATCATGGTTCGATGTGTCGTTGAATTTTGAAAGGTGTGAATAGAAAAGGAAGAGTTGTGACTTTTATAAAAAGTTGAGTCTTTTCTTAAGAGTTGCGACTTTTTTGAAAGGTTGTGACCTTTTTGAAGGGATGTGACATTTCGGAAAGATTGTTATAGGCCTGTGACAAAAGATCACAAGGGATTGCTAAACTTGATGAGGTGATTAGTGTTGGATATTAAAAATTTCAAATGAGAAATAAAGTAGTTTTTCTTCGAAAATACAATTTGAATAGCATATTTTCATGTTGTGATTTTTTCTAATAAGACACAAGAATCATTTGTTCTACTTTCCTTTGTTAAGTATAAATAGAGAAGTTTTCTCTTATTTTCTGCTCTTCTTTTTCTTGCACGTAATAAAAAACTCCTGTGATTTAATGTTGTCAAATGAGTTTACTGTTTCCTAAAGTTTTTATTACCACTATACTGATGAGTAAATTGTTCAGTTCTACTGGGATATATTTCATTATCTCGGATACATTGAGGAGAATAATATTCTTTAGAACACAACGTAAATTCAATAGGCTTGACTTTTATCCTATTGAATTCTATTTTATTTTTGTTAGTGCTTTGCTATTTGTTTTTATTTGAAATCGAACAAAGTACCTAGTTTTGAGGAAAAAGGAAACATATATAGCACCTCTGATTACATTATTGACATTTCATATTCACAATCCACTTCACCTTCTGCTTGCGGTATCTCAAAACTAATGTCACACAATCTGCTTGAAGAATGTGGAAGAAGTGTAGAAAATTTTTAGCAAATTTTACTTATTTACTTATTGGGTAGTTAGAGAACTTTTATCATAACATCCTGCCTTAGAAAGAGCTAAATTTAGAAAGAACTAATTTGGAAAGAGCTAATTTGAGATTTTTTCAAGTTAAGCTTAAGTTGTGAGTTTTGGATCAACGACAAACGACATTAACTTTCAGTACAAAATGCGTTAGGTGGCCCATAAGATATCAAAGCAACTTCATTAAAAACTTGAATAGATCCACATACGCCTTGGTTGACACAAGTATATAAGTTATTTTATAATGTTGAATATGGAAATATATATAGCACCTCCGATTACATTATGGACATTTCATATTCACAATCAACTTCACCTTCTGCTTGCGATATCTCAAAACTAATGTACCACAATCTTCTTGAAGCATGTGAAAGAAGTGCACAAAATTTTTAGCAAATTTTACTTATTTACTTATTGGGTAGTTAGAAAACTTTTATCATAACATCCCGCCTTAGAAAGGGCTAAATTTAGAAAGAACTAATTTGGAAATATCTAATTTGAGATTTGTTCAAGTTAAGCTTAAGTTGTGAGTGTTAGATCAATGTCAAACGGCCATAACTTTCAGTACAAAATGCATTAGGTGGCCCATAAGATATCAAAACAAGTTCATTAAAAACTTGAATAGATCCACATACACCTTAGTTGACACGAGTATATAAGTTATGTTATAATGTTGAATAACAAGCCTTCCATTTTCTATTTTGATTTGTAGAAAACCATTGTGCTTGGGAGTCCTTGATGATTAAATAAACCAAGATTATACCATGACTGCAATTTTAGAGAGACGCGAAAGTGAAAGCCTATGGGGTCACTTCACTAAATAGATAACTAGCACTGAAAATCGTCTTTACATTGAATGGGTAGAAAGTGTTATAATACGTGGCTTGATTCAGGGAAACTACAAACTGCAAGATAGAAAATAATATACCAATCATGAGTATCCGTAGGATTAATTGTGGATCCAATACAACAATAGAAAGATTTGAGTCTTAGATTTTGATTTAGTTTTCTAGATTTTGTATTTCAAATCTTGATCAAAATATATGCAATAGAATCTTAGTTGTATTTGGCTCAATTGAAATGTCTTTGAATCCTCCTTCCAACGCCACCGAGTTTGCTAAGTTTCGAGTTTGGATGAGGGAGATATGCCCGTTTGATGTTAGTCTGTTTAATTAAGGAAAGTTACCCAAATTAGTGAGGGCTATTTTGGTCTTTTTCTTACCCCATCAGATTAAACATTTTTAGTAACATTTTGGGGTCACATTTGATTTGAGTCAGTTTTACAAATCGCTTAGGGTTTTAGAAGACAGTTCAAGAAGAGGAAAAGAGTAGAAAAGGAAGAACGAACAAGATATCTTGCGAATCGAGGATTTGTTTTGCCAGATCGAGGTATGTAAGCTTTGATAGTGTTAGGTTCATTCACCCATACGCCAATCATGTAAATTCCATTCGTAACTTCGTTCTTGAGGTTGAATGATTTGAATTCTTGATGGGTGTTCATGAGGTTTTCTTCTTCAAGCTTTGTTTATAAAGTTTTGATGAATTTTGAGGTGAGGGTTTCGATTGTTGAGAGTTCTTCTTGAGGAAAAGTGAGTCGTTTCTTGTGTACTTGTATTAGGTAATTGAATCTAATGAAAATTTGAGGAAAACAATCGATTCTAGACGAGTTAGGGTTAGAAAACGAGAAAACAAAATCATCGGGTCGTTCTGGGGGATGGGTGGCGCAATGTGCAACTGATGCCCTAGGAAGGCTGGCGTGCTACCCTAACAGTGCCCTAAAATGGAGCCTCTGAAATTCAGGTCAGCTGCCCCCACCCTTTTTCCATCGTTTGCTCCGTCTAAGTTCTTTTAAAGTATACCTTTACTTCCTACTGATTCTAACTACTCTAAACTACATTTAAATAGCGAGAGATCATTCATAACATGAATCATAACCCTTGAATTCATAATTCAAATTCAAGGTAGAGTTAAGAGTAAATTCTCGAGTGTTCTTTCCATTCATTTTGAGAAGTATTTTACAATCTCTTAAGACTGGAGTACTTGAGTTTGAGAATGAGGAGAGTTGAGTTCCTTTTTCAAAATTAATATATGGGAACTAAGTATCCCCATCACATTTAAAATGAGGGGAAACACCGATTTCCAAAGGATTTCATGAGGAGTTTTGAGTACTATCTCTTTTAGGAGATATCGTTTTAGTAATAATTTCAAAGTTGAGGATGAGGAAATGTTTTTAAATATATGAGCTAAGTTATATTTTAGGAGTAGTATTGAGCACCGATATAGGGACGAGTTCAGATAACTCAAAGTCCTCATAAACCTTATAGCCAACATGGGTAGAAAGGGTCATACTTTTTAGATGATTCGTTATTGCTTTATAAGCATAGCTTAGTGGATCCACTTAGTTGAGAAGTTCTATACCCCGACAAGGTATAGGACACTTCTGGAAGGGTGGGCGATACGATGTAATGATATGGATGAGAGGAAATAAAGATTGGACAGCACGCCCATTGTGGAAACATTAGGTTGAAATAGGGAACGAGCCATACTTTTGTGGCAGACTCATTGAGATTAAAATAAGATCGGTCCATGTATGTGGCATATGCATGGACTAGGAAGTAGCCCATGGATTCCAAACTGAGTTTCAACAGATGTATATTATAGAACGACATGCATAACTGTAACGACCTGATTTCCTTCATTATGGAAAAGTCAATGGGGAAAGAATTTGGGGCCGGAAATATTTTTTGTAGTAATTGGATTTTTCTAATCTATTCCAGATTTGGACGAAATTGGAGTTTTTAGGGTGTAGGGAAATCTGGTAACAATCGAGTGAATCATTTATGATTTTGATTACATGAGTAGTTAGATAACTTGTTAAGGAATTCGTACAACTTTACGAAATTGAATTCGGGCCAGTAGAACTCCCGAAATCGATCTTAGCGTATAGGGTATTTACTGAGTGTCGTGGGTTAGAGGTGTGCTGTGAAATGGGAATTTTGGAATTCTGGAAATAACTCGCTGTCTCGAGAATGCCGTTTGGCACTGGCTTTATCAGCTTTCGCGGGGCTGCTGTGGCATGGTGGTGGCCGTTATGGCGGGCCCGACCCAAATTAAAGTCGTTAATAAACCCCTAAACGACCTCATTATGCACTTTTCAACTTTATAAGCTAGGGAATGATCCCTAGAAGATCCCTACTCATTTTTCACCATATTTGAGGCTAAACGTAAGCTTTTCACGCCCCGAATCCATTTTTCGATCCGTAGAACGTAATAGAATGGGTGAATATTGATGGGGGAAGGTTTTGTTATAGATTCTATGGTGGAAACAACCCTAATTTGGATATTGGGAGTATGAGTTTGATCTAGGGTTCATAGAATTATTAGTAATCCGGGTAGTTAATGATTCCCGTATTATATTGATTATTTGTAGACCAAGAACAAGCGGAACAAATCCAGAAAGGGAAGAATGATTTGAGGAGTGCTCTCTCATTTTCGTGGGTTTCTCACGATTTGGAATGAAGAAAAATGAAGAAGATGCTATCTTATAAGCTTCCACCGACTTAGGCGACCCACCTCACGTACCTGCTTATGCAGTCTAGCAAAACCATGAATATCTCTCTATTCTTAAGTCGCATGAACAAACCATTTGATACGTTGGAAAAACTAGACTCGTGGTCCTTCGATTTAAAGGGTTGTGGGACCCATAACTTGTCATAGATTGGGAGAAAACTTCCGAATAGTTGACCTAAATTTCAAAGAAATCTTTAAAAAGGAACTTATGATAACTTTCGCCAACTTTTATTTTGTGACTTACCTTACTTCAAAACTTGAAATACAACCCTTAAACACTTAAAAATGACATACCACATCATTTTTAATTTATTACTCACCCTCTTTCTCTTTCCACGAATGTACGAATTAATTTAGACGTTTAGAAATGTCGGGGTGTTATAGTATAAGGCATAAATAATTAGTAATGGTCATTTATGGAATGAACTAATTAAAGAAATTGGAACTCCCTGTGAGTTGTAACTTGGAACGGTGAATGTGTGCTTCTAGTTTTCTGAAATTAACTATGAATGTGAAAGGTGTATTACTTGAATGCTTTGATATCATTATGTGCAATGTGCTGGCCTAAATGTGGAAATTGTGCCAGTTATAACCATTCGAGTGTCGTGGAACTTGTTGTGAAAAGAAAGTCATCACGAGATTAGGTGCAAGGGTGTAGATAAATTACGATGTGGTTCGTAGGTGAGAAATTTGGGCGTGCATTACGACCAACTAATAACTGTGTGAGAGTCTGGGTGTATTCTGGGGATGTGTGTGTGGTAGTGTTGAAACGATGTAAAAGGATTCTAAAGTGCGTACTTCACTGTGTTGACCGGGGGGTAAACAATCATAGTCCTAGCTAAAGGGTTTTTCTCTAAAAATGTATGTGTTATAGTTGGGAACCTTTGGGGGAAATTAGGAAAGGTAAGAACCCATAAAAAATTGTTGGCAGGGATTCTGTTTCCGTTATGGCCGCTGGGGCGGAAATTTCCCACCAAGGCAAGGCCGCCAGTGCAGGATTCCACCCGTCAGTGCGGGATTCCTACAGCCAGAGCGGGATAGGGCGAGATAGAACCTCAGCTCTATCTCCCATGTTTTCCCTAATCATAATTATGGACCCCGAATCGTACCCGAACTAACCCCTGCGATCTAATTCAGTATTCAACAATCGAATATAAGTTATAAGGTGTGTTAAAATTGTGGAGAACCTGGGCATTTAAGGAGGAAATTAGTGAGGCCACGGAGGCCGGGGAAATGGTAATGCAGGTAGAGGAGTAGTGCAGCTACGCGAGGAGGTTACTCGTCAAGATGAAAGGGTTCAGTTACATACTTTTTCGGGCAAGACCGAATTTGAGGTGTGTGATGCAGTGGTCACTAGTGCTACTTTTGTCTGTGCCCGGATGGTTATTATTTTGTTTGATCCGAGTTTAATTGTAATACTAAGTCGATAACTCTAGATATCCCCGATAGGGTAAAATTAGAGTGGGAAGGGGTGTACAAGCCTAAGCTAGCTAAGATCATATCCTCCATTCGGGCTAGGAAACTGGTGGGGCAGGATTGTTTGGCGTAATTAGCTCATATTTGGGATGTTGAGGTTGAGTCTTCATCCATTGAGTCTATTCTTATGATGTATGAGTTTAGTGAAGTGTTTCCCTATGACTTGCCTGGTATGCCTCCGGATCGAGATATAGATTTTTGCATTGATTTAGAGCCTGGTACGAGCCCCATTTCTATCCCTCCATACGCATGGCTCCGGCGGAATTAAGAGACCTTAAGGGTCAAATCCAAGAACTTCTTGATAAAGGATTTATTCGTCCTAGAACTTCCCCATGGGGTGCTTCTGTATTGTTTGTTAAGAAGAAAGAGGGTACTATGAGGACTGATGATTTTATCTTAAGCCATAAAATAGTGGATTGATACCGGAATGACAAGCTTATGGATAAGGAAGGTCCCAATGAGTATACTTGGGTGAAGGAATTTGATGATTTTAGTAAGAAAGTGCGTACCAAGATTGGGTTAGTCCTTTGAATTTGATGAGTTTACCTGAGTTTGAGGTGTCGTGTTGATGAAATGTTGGCTTCGTAGTGATAATCAAGGCTGACTGAGGGTAATGGTAATAAGAGTTAGTGATGGATTGTGATGGGATGCAACTATATAACAAATTGTTGGTTAAGCTAATTTTTGTATAGTAATTATGACTTGCGAGTATCTAAGTTGTGGTTATCTAATATTTGGCGAGGAACGTGGTTGTATGGAAAGTTTTAAGAGAGGATGGGACACCACTCGAATAGAATTTGAAAGAGCTAGAGTTATAATGAAGGAAAATATTGTGGAATGTAGTACAACCTTTAGAGAGAGGCGAGAGCAAGAATATTTTATTTGATTACAAAGGCTAAAGAGATATCTTTAGAGGGGTAGATAATTGGGTTTAGAGATGCATGAATTCATTATTTTGTTGTGGCTATGGTAATAGTGTCATGGGTCCATCAGATGGGTTAAAAACTATTGGAAAAGACTTGAGAAAGGAGTGTACAGACCTTAGCTCGAGTGTGATGATAAGTGCTTGTTTTGTTTTGATTTTAGTAATGAGTGTGATTGAATTGTTAACGAAAGATGTTGTGAAATCGATGGAGATGTGATCCATGATAAGCGAAGATCCATGAAGTCATAAAAATCTTTGAGGTATAAGCTAATGTTGATAGATAAGGGGATTGTATTATACGGTCGAAATTACAATTCAGATTTTTCATTGTAAGTCTACATTCGTGGTGATGTATTTTGTCAAGATATGAATTGGCAAGGTGAGAAATGATCAATTATATCCGGTATTGAGCATTTGAAAGGACTTACATCTGGGTTGAGTCGTAAGTTTACTACTATTGATTGTTAAAGTATTTTAGTGGATCTACATGTACCACCTTGCTTATCAGAATTTATAGAAGAGCTACCATGCGTATTTGTGGTTATCCGGCAATCTTAATTTTCCTCTAGTCATCGAGGTCATGTAGCGATTATGTGTGGTTAAATGTGGGGATTTTTGGGTCCAATTGTACTATTCTTAAAAGGTAATATACAATTACTAAATCTAGCATTTTGATAGTGTTGTTGGAGGGGTTGTATGCTTGGACATATCCCTCGATGAGTATCTGATTTCTAAAGATCAAATTTGTTATAACTTAAGCTCATGGGAATTTATGTTGTGGGATGGAGATATTGTTAAGAACTGTGATTGTTTGGGCATTATGAGTGTGTGTTAGTTAATTCAGGTTCACTTCTTTTTGTAGCGAGTATTGACTTGGAATTTTATCATGCTTAAGTGCTAAAGGATTCGTTTGGATGATTGTGTCAAGATCCTTGATAACATGTGGCAGACATGTGTACGAGCTACTTTGGTGGTTGTTGGGAATCGTTTTGTTAATTGGTTAAGTTTACATATATCAATATTTATCACTCGAATGTTGGGATGACTTAATTGAGGCATTGTAAGGGTGGATGTGTAGGTATTCAATTGGTTGGTTTGAGGTTGGAGATATGAAATCCTTAGGGAGTAGTGAAATTCGGTAAGAAGGGCATGCGATACAAGTAACCCTAGTATTTCGACTATTCATATACTACTCTACCCTTACTTTAGCTAGTCCTTCCTAGTTGATCACCCGGGGATGAGTGATGGGTAAATTGGTATCTATTGTAACGACCTGATTTCTGTCGTTATGGAAAAGTCCATGGGGAAAGAATTTGGTGTCGGAAAACTTTTTCGTAGTAATTGGATTTTCCCAACCTAGTCCAGATTTGGATGAAATCGGACTCTTTAAGGTGTAGGGAAATCTGATAACAATCAAGTGAATCATTTATGATTTTTATTACATGAGTAGTTAGATAACTCGTTAAGGAATCCGTACGACTTTACGGAATGGAATTCGGGCAAGTAGAACTCCCGGAATCGATCTTAGCGTAAAGGGTATTTACTGAGCGTCGTGGGTTAGAGGTGTGTTGTGAAATGAGAATTTTGGAATTCTTGAAATAACTCTCTGTCTTGAGAATGCTGCTTTTGCGCTGGGTTTTGCTGCTTTGGCAGGGCCGCTGTGCCGGGGTAGTGGCCATTGTGGCAGAATCGACACGAATTAAAGTCGTTAATAAATCCCTAAATGACCTCATTATGCACGTTTTGACTTTTTGAGCTAAGGAACAACTCGCAGGTGACCCCTACTCATTTTTCACCATTCTTGAGGCTAAAGGTAAGTTTTTCACTCCCCGAATCTTTTTTTCGATCCGTAAAATGTAATAAAATGGGTGAATAATGATGGGAGAAGGTTTTTTCTTATAGATTATATGGTGGAAATAACCCTAATTTAGATATTGGGATCATGAGTTTGATGTAGGGTTCATAGAATTATTAGTAATCTGGGTAGTTAATGATTCCCGTATTATATTGATTATTTGTAGACCAAGAACAAGCAGAACGAATCCAGAAAGGGAAGGATCAAGTTTCTTAGGGTTTCGAGCTTGTTTCGAGATAGGTGATAGTTGTGATTCTATGATTGTGTGATGTATGTTTGTTCTTGCTTCATTATGATACATGTATGTATATGAATGTTGCATTATTGATCACACTTGTTGTAAATGAGGATAATTGAATAATTGTATGCCATGAATCACCTTTTGTTGTATGATTGTGAGAATATACATTGTGATTGTGATTTTGGTTTGTTGAATGGGCGGGTGCCATAATCCGACACACTAACTGGATCGGTTGCACACGTTCTGGCATAAATATGGGATTGATTGCCACGTTTCGACATAACTAACTTGGATCAGATTGCCACGTTCCGACATAAATATGGGATCAGATTGCCACGTTCTGGCATAAATATGGGATCGGATTACCACGTTCAAGCATAAATATAGGATCAGATTGCCACGTTTCGGCATGCTAACCGTTTAGGTTTGGGTTCCATGAGAGGACCATTGAATTGGGTCCCGTGAGAGGACCATTGAATTATGTTGTGTATCTAGTTGTGATGAGTTCGTTCATATCTAATGATGATTGATATTGGAAGACGATATGTTGCTCTAAATTGATATAACTGTGATATGTGAGAATCGTGAAGTTGTTCATTATTCGTATATATTGATGATATTGTATATGCTTGATATGTCCATGTGATTATATTGTTGTATTAACTAATGTATGTTACACTTAGTGGGACAGCCACGTGATCCTACCAGTATACGGTGGTTGTGTACTGATATTGCACTTGCTCTTTCTTTGTTGAGTACAAGGAATCTTCAGATGGCTATTGATAGACCTCAACTAGGTGACTATGAGCATGACCGAATTAAAGGGTGAGCCAGTTCTTTCAGGCTGCCATGGATCTTCCTTGTTTAAGTCCACTCTTTTCGGACTCAGACTTTTGTTTAAGGTGTTGTTTAGTTTTGGGGTTGTACCCCTTGTTCTTAGACTTGTCGTTAGAAGAGTTTTGGTACTTTGACTTTCAGGTTTAGGGGTTGAATTTCCGCATTAGTTTGGTTAAGATGATTAGTTGTGCTGTAGTTTTGGTTCTCCCACCAGAGGATTAGTGTGGGTGCCACTCACGACGGTCTTGGTCGTGACAATCACTTTACTTGACATATCATTGAATTGCACATCATTTCCATTTTGTGATGTTGTGATCATTTTAATGAGACTTTTGATTGACGTACTTGATACTTGAACGTGATTGACATGTACTTGTTGAGATGATACTATTGAACTATATGTTCCGTGATTTGTGTAGTTTATGGAGATTCAATTAGGAGTGCTTGTATTCTTCTTTTCTTTACTTAGTGTTTAGTGGTTTGCTTGTTGAGTACTATGTTGTTTGTACTCACTCCTTGCTTTTACACTTGTGTAGCTTGCGAGCCCAGATCTGCATGATTATCTTTTTTCTCTACTTTGTCCGAGGCTTTTCTATGGATACTTGAGAGGTAGTTGTTTGTCTTCTCAGCGGCACCTCTTGTTCCTTTATCATGTTCTTGTTCTACTTTAGAAACAAAGACATTTGAGACTTGTAATTTCTTTCAATTCAGTTGTACTACATTAGTGACTTGTACACGTGACAACCAGATTTTGGGGTTATTTATGAGTTGACTAAGTTCTATGCATTTAAGTCATTGATATTTTAGTTTTTGCATTTCTATTGTCATGTTTTGGATTTTAGGTTGACTTGCCTTGGTGGGATAAGACGAGTGTCATCACACCCATTTTTGGGTTGTGACATATTTATACACTTTTTTTATAAAAAAAAAATCAATCTTAGAAATATTTATGACAATATAATATTTAATATTTTTTTTTAAATCTTTGTTTTTTTGTTTCTTAAACCTACATTCATGCTTATACCTTTTAGAATGTAGTGAATTAATTACTTTCTGCTCATCTTCTAGCCGCATGGTTTTGGTGTTTTAGATTATGGAATGAATCCTATTCACAGAAACAGGAAAATAATATGCACATTGGAAAGATGCTAACTTCAAATTCCTTCAAAGAGAATGAAATTGTGTCACTATAGCTTTGTTGAGTAATATTCTATCTTTCTTTGCAAGCGCGGTACTTCATCTTCTATCTGAAATTTGAACAACACTTACCTCTACTTTTCAACCCTCTTAATAGCTTCCTCTTCTTGAATTAATGAACCATATAATAATTAGGTTTAGCAATTTAAAATACATAATAAAATTATGTGTCGAATTTTTAAATTTATAATTAGTTCTCTACATTAAGTAATGAATAAGTCTTGATAATTATTTTGTCTTGTTTAAATTAAGAAACTCGAATAATTAATCGATAATTATTCACCTTATTTTAATGTTGACTCGATTTGGCTATATCTAAGTTTAATTCAGCTAGAATAGAAATTAAGTGGCCAAATTTTAAATAAAAAAGGGGTCATCCTTTTGTTCTTAAAACCTGTACACACATCCACGCTCGAGCGTTCTCTCTCTCCTTTCCCAGCCCTCACGTGCCTCTTCTCCCCCTTTCTTCTTCCCAAAACGCTAAAGTCAAGCAACAACCCTAATTTCTTCGTCCGCCTATCGCCCCTGTCAGTTCTTCTCTTTATTTTCAAAGATTACAGATCTCGAAACAAGATTTGTTGACTTTAACTGAGAGAAATCTCTGATTCGTACCAATAAATTGGGAAAGAAATCGAACTAAGCCTAAAGAGAAAATTAACTACTTGCTCTTGAACAGTTGGTTCTGTAGAACAGAGGAATTGAGAAGAGAAAGAGAGAGAACTGTTTATTGATCTTTTACAATTCGATATCTTTACAATTGGGGTTGATCTCCTATTTATACACGTGAATTAAAAGTAGACTCCCATAATTAGTTATAACTAAGTTGGCTACAGTGTTAACCGACTAACAACTAGCATGTGCGACTCACATGGCGACTAACCGAACTAACGACTTATTTATTAATTGGCACATATCAATACTTCCTCCTTGAGACCATCCTTGTCCTCAAGGATAAAAAGAAGGAAACTGTTGAATGAATGACTGGTAATCCTCCCAGGTACTGTCTTCCTCAGCTGTGTTAAACCACTTGATCAACAATTGAGTAAGTGGTTTGCCATGTCGTTTGATCAATCGCCTGTCAAGAATAGCTTCTGGTGCCAGCAACACATGTCCATCATCTGAGCGAACTAAAGGTAGAACAACAGAAGCAGTGTGGTCACCCAACTTCCTCTTGAGCTGAGAGATGTGGAAAGTAGAATGGACCTTTGCATTAGGGGGCAAATTGAGAGTATAAGCAATAGAACCCACTCTTACTAAGATTTGAAAAGGTCCAAAAAACTTTGCAGCCAACTTCTAGAAGGTGTGACCTTTCAATGATACTTGTATGTATGGCTTTAACTTCACATATACCCAATCTCCTACTGCATACTCCCTTTCAGTCCTTCCTTTATCAGCTAGTGTTTTCATCCTGTTCTGAGATCTTGCCAAATGAGACTTGAGACTCCTTAGAGTAGTCTCCCTAGCTTGTAGACTTCTATCCACGAGATCCAACTTAGATTCAAATGCCATGTAAGGGAGAAGGGGTGGTGGTTTCGGTCCATAACCCACCTCATAGGGGGTTAAGTTGATAGAGGTGTGGAAGGTGGTGTTGTACCACCATTCAGCCAGTGAGATCCATTGAGGCCATTCTTTAGGCTTATCAAAAGTCATACATCTCAGATACCCTTCTAAACACCTGTTAACCACTTCAGTTTGGCCATCAGTTTGTGGGTGGTAGGCAGTCGAAGTGAGAAGAGACACCTTCTGCAGCCTAAACAACTCCTTCCTAAATTTGTTAGTGAACACAACATCTCTGTCAGATACAATTGTCTTGGGCATGCCATGAAGTTTGAACACCCCATCCATAAATAACTGAGCTACCTCTAAAGCTGTGTAGGGATGCTTTAGGGCCATGAAGTGGACAGCTTTACTCAGTCTATCAACCACCACAAAAATAGCTTCCTTGCCTACAGCTTTAGGAAGACCCTCAATGAAGTCCATGGAAATATCTTGCCACACCTTATCAGGAATAGGCAAAGGTTGTAGCAAGCAAGGGTATGCAACATTCTCACCTTTACATTGTTGACAAACTGCATAGTGCCTAACAAATGAATAAACATCAGGTTTCATTCCCTTCCAGTAGAAATCCTGCTTTAATCTTTGTAGAGTAGCCCTCATGCCTGAATGACCACCTCTAGAACTAGTGTGATAGAAATCCATGAGGTCTTTGTTCAAAGTAGGGACAAAGCCTACTATTATCTTGCCCTTCCTACTTAACAGCCTAGCATGAAACTTAAAATAGGGCTTATGACCTCCTACTCCCTGAATCTGATGGATCAACTTCTGTAATGAAGGGTCCTGTGACCAAGAAGCCTTGACTACTTCTAATAGTTGAGACTCTACTCCAGAGATACTGTTAAGCTGAACTAGATCATCCTTCCTTGAAAGGGCATCGGCTACCACATTATCTTTCCCTTTCTTATAATCAATAGAATAGTCGTAGCCAAGCAACTTAATCAACCACATCTGCTGACTTGGTGTAGTAATTCTCTGTTCTAACAGGTACTTTAGGCTATGGTCATCAGTCTTAATCACAAATTGTCTGCCCATTAGGTATGGTCTCCATTTCTGTACTGCAGATACCAATGCAAGTAACTCTCTCTCATAGACTGATAATGCTTGATTCTTTGCACATAACCCTTGACGGAAAAAAGTAATTGGTCTATTGTCTTGAAGCAACACAACTCCAATCCCTACTCCAAATACATCAGTTTCTACCACAAAGCTCTTGGAAAATTTGGGAGGGCCAACACAGGTGCTGAGGTAGTGGCAACTTTCAGTTCTTCAAAGGTTGTAGAAGCTACAGGGTTCCAATGAAAAGTGCCCTTCTTAAGGAGATCATAAAGAGGTCTAGCAGTGATCCCAAAACCTTGTATAAATCCTCTATAGTAACCAACAAGGCCAAGGAACCCCCTCAAGGCCTTAAGAGTAATTGGTTGAGGCCAATTCAGCAGTGCTTCCACCTTATGGGTATCCGTAGCTACTCCCTATTTAGAAATAATGTGGCCTAGGTAGTCAATATGTTGAGCACCAAAGGCACATTTGCTCTTCTTCACAAACAACACATGGGATCTCAGTATCCTGAAAGTTTCCCTTAAGTGAGACCTGTGAGCATTCCAGCTTTGGCTATAGACTAGAATATCATCAAAAAATACAAGTATGAATTTTTTGAGATGTGGTAGAAAAATCTGGTTCATGAGGCTCTGAAATGTGGAAGGGGCATTGGTTAAGCCAAAAGGCATGACCATAAATTCGTAATTGCCCTGATGTGTTCTAAATGCAGTTTTTGGGACATCAGATTCAAACATCCTGGTCTGATGGTAACCCGATCTTAAATCCAATTTTGAAAAATACTTAGCACCATGGAGTTCATCCAATAACTCTTCAATCACTGGAATAGGGAATTTATCTTTCACAGTATGGCTATGCAGTTCTCTATAGTCTACACACATTCTCCAAGTACAATCTTTTTTCTTCACCATGACTATAGGTGAGTAGGGACTAGTACTATGCCTAATTACCCCCCGAGTGAAGCATGTCCTCCACCATCTTCTCAATTTCATCATTTTGTACTGTAGGATATCTGTATGGTCTAATGTTTATAGGAGATATCCCATCTTGCAACATAATCTTGTCATCATAGAGTGTAGACGGTGGTAGGTCTTTGGGAACTTCGAACAAATCACTCTATGCCTCTAAGATGCACTCTAGATCATTAACCCCTTCTACATCACTGTCTGGAACTGCCTCAATTGATAACAGGCTACCATTTTCCTCCTGTTTATAAACCCCAAACGAAATCATACAAAGCTCTGCTGGTTTTGCTAGCAACTTGTCCATGTTGTCCTGATGAACCATCTTTACTGCAGCAGGTTGTATTCCTCTTAAGGAAATTTTGCGCCCCATAATAGTGAACTCCATTTTTAGCCTCCTGAAATTCCACATAATGTCTCCTAATGTTATCAGTCACTGAATTCCCAAAACCATGTTACATCCACCAATAGGCAAAACTAACATGTCAGAATCAAATGAAACCCCTTGCATTTTCCAAGCCAGTTTCTTGCACACATAATTGCTCCGGATTTTCTTACCATCAGCAACCGATACAGCAAAAGGTAAGATAGATATCATCACACACCCCAGCTTCTTTGCTTATTCAAGTCAAGGAAATTGTGTGTGCTGCCCGTATCAATCAACACATGCACTGCCTTGCCCTTCACCGACACAATAACTCGCATGGTTCTAAAATCATGGGATCCATTCATAGCATGTACAGATACATGAGGTAAAATGGCCCCTTCATTATCAGTCTCTAGGCCTTGACCAATCGTGGTCAAAAATTAAGCAGGGTCTACCATTATGTCATCATCTATTTCTTTGGGTTCTCCTTCTCCTTCTTCTACTTCCATGTAGAATAGTTGCCTCTTTTTCTTACAAACATGACCATAACTGTAATTTTCATCATAGTTAAGATACAGTCCCTTACTCCTTCTTTCCTCCATTTCAGCTGGTGACAATAATTTGGCATGCTTAAGTTGAGGCTTTCGGTTTTTGGCCAAGGTGGGGTTTTGAAATTTAGAAGTAGTTGGGGTATTCTTAGTTGGTTGGTTGGATCCATAGGAAAAAGAAGAGTTAGTAGTAGCAAATATGTGTATATTTTTGGGATTGGAAAGTGCTGATGGTTCAAAAAGCACTTGCTTTTGGACAACTAGAGTTTGTTCCTGTATTCTAGCTAGGTTAACTGCTTTAGCTAGTGACCTTGGTGCGAGCATCTTAACAGGTAAACCAATTTCTGGTTTCAATCCTCTAACAAAGCAACTAACAATCTGGTCTTCTGATAATTCAACTCTAGTGAGCAGTTCATCAAAAAGATTGGCATAGTCTTGAATAGAGTTTACCTGTCTCAAATCCTTGAAATCACCCCTTGGATCGTCAAATAGTTCAACTTCGAACCTGGCAAAAAGGCTTCCAACATACTCAGTCCATCGTGGCCATTCCCTGAAAATTATGTGCTTCATATAAGATTGGTGCCATTGGAGTGCCTTACCCTCGAAATTGCAAGATGCCAACTTAACCCTTGAGTCATCTGGAATTTCGTCTACATCGAAGAACTGTTCACATCTTTAAATCCATTCCCTCAACCCCTGTCCATCAAATTTAGGGAAATCCATCTGATAGTTACGAGTTGGCAACTGATAATTTCCTGATCTATTTCCATATCTAGGAACTCCTAAAGGTGCTGGTCTGGTACCTTCATTGTTGTTCATAGACGTCGCGAACAACCTTCGAAATTCTTCTATGGCTTAAGCCACACTAGCGTCCATTGATAGTCAAATCTCTGCAATAGAGGTGGTTTACCAATGATGTGTACTGATAAATTGGGAAAGAAATTGAACTAAGCCTAAAGAGCAAATTAACTAATTGCTCTTGAACAGCTGGTTCTGTAGAACAGAGGAATTGAGAAGAGAAAGAGAGAGAACTGTTTATTGATCTTTTACAATTCGATACCTTTACAATTGGGGTTGATCTCCTATTTTTACACGTGAATTAAAAGCAGACTCCCATAGCTAGTTATAACTAACTTGGCTACAGTGTTAACTGACTAACAACTAGCACGTGCTACTCACATGACCACTAACCGAACTAACGACTTATTTATTAATTGGCACATATCAATCTCACCCAAATTTGATGCGGATCAAGAGATATCACATTGAATCCAGATTTTCGGAGGTAGGTTCTCCTCTTGCTTGTTTTTCCTTCCATTATCTCCAATCAATCTCACTCCCGCTCAAACAGCTATTTGAATTCAAATCTCTATTTTTGCTATAAATACATGGTATTGGTGCCATATTTTTTAAAAAAAGACGGTCAGAGAGGGAATTTGAAGGTTGGAGAATAGTATTCTTCGAAATCAAGCCCACGAAGGTTTGAGCCTTGGATTTTTGATTTTCTGTCAAGTTCTTTTGATTTTGCTTATCTGTTGGTTGGTCAGTGGTGGTGAAGTTCTCTTACTCGTCGTCTCTAGTTTGCTGCCTCGGATAAGGTAACATTCTTCTTATTTTTATTTTTTCTTTCAGATCCTTTTTCATTTTGTGTTATGTGAACTCTCTAGTGTATTGTTAATATATGCTTCTTGTTATGATGCTTGGTTTTTACATTTGGCCTATGCCTTGATGATTTCGATTCTGGGTTTGTTTTCTTTTAAATTCCTACGTATGCTCTGATTTTCTCAAATTATAATATTAAGCTTTCTGAATATGTTTATATTCCCATCCCCCACCCCTGGATTTTCTAGTTTAGTTCCTGTATAGCTCACATGCCGTTAAGATATTATTGCTTTAAATGTTGGTTGTGATATGGCTTAAGATAATGTGTATTGCTATTTGTTTCCACCAAATGGTTTGTTACTGCATTTAGCAATACAACATAAACTTTCATTTCGATCATCTTATATGTAGGCTCGTCTTAAATTTATAATGCCTCAACTCTAGTATAGTCTCAAATTTTCTTGGTTATGATTTTAATATGTTACGGTGTCAATTTCCAGACGCATTCATGTGTAGTTCGGCAAACTCATCTTGATAAAGTATTTATGCTTAAATTTTTATGGTCACCATTTTGATTGAAGTTACAGTGTCTCTTTCAATCCCAATGTTTGAGTGTGTGTTGGTTCCCTTTTTTTTTGTCTAAAATAATATAATACTAACCTCTCTTTTGTTCCCTCCATTGAAGGCATCCTTAAAACTATCATCTCACCCAGTTCCTTTAGTTATGAATTGGAATGACCAATGTTTTCAATAGTTTCTTTTGTAGTTGTTAAATTTTAAAGATTTTAACGTGTTATTTTGTTTATTCCCAAACATTCACGTCTAGGTATATGTTTTCTAACTCCTCCCCTCAATCTACACCTAGTGATGCTATCTATTTATGTCTTATCTCGAAAGGTCTTTTGTGATACCTAAGAATTTACTATGACATATTTAAACGACTAGCATTATTGTGTAAATGAGTAGTTAAAATTACTATCTCGCTTCCAGTTCACTGCCCGCATATCTGAGACACTGGTGCTAATTCTTTCTTTGCTAACTGTTTGCTGAGGTTTTCTCTTTTAAGAAAAGAAACAATGTCGAGTAAAATAACATGATCCCCCTACTCCTTTAGCGATTAAGGTTTTGCCAGATCTTTTTTTTTAATTGTTTGTTTATTTCACCTTAAATCTCATCCTACTAACTGCTGTACTTTGACCCTGTATTGCTGATTCGATAAGGGTCCTGTAGATTGATGTCATTTAGCTAAGCTCATGCGCATTTTTGACTCTCCTTTTTGAGATTATGTGTTGGCCATTGTTACCATTATTTTGTTCCTCGTATTTTAGGCCAGCCCTCTTTGTTGATTTTGCCTCTTTAATATTATTATTTTATTTTTATTTTATTTTTGTTTGCGTAGTATGTAGAAATATAAGACAGAATGTATTGAAAATTTTCTGTATTTTCTTATGATTAATGTACAGATTTCTAGCACTATTTATACATGTAATTGCTGAAAAGGAAATGTAAAACAGAATCAATGTATTTACTCTACTTCTAGATGATTTTATTCTTTACCATATATACAATTATTCTTTATACAGCTGTGTATCTTGTGAGTTGTGTATATCTTGTGAGTTGTCAATTCTAATATCAGATCAATTCAAATCAAACGAGTCCAATAGATAGTTGGCCCAACTTGTTTGTAAGGAGTCCATTCTCCTCTTTCTTATCTTGGTTTACAATGTTAACATGAGTGATTCCCTTTTTGTGTGAATGCAGCCTCTTATCTCCAACATCCCCCCTCAAGTTGGAGGGCAAAGAAGAGAGCCCCAACTTGCCAAGTATCGAATACAAAGATGAACCAGATAGAGGTTTGGTAAAGAGGTCAGCAAGCTGAGATTTTGAAGGAACAAAAGACAAAGATATCAACCCTGAAAGAAATTGTTGGCGGACGAAGTGACAGTCTAGCTCAACATGCTTTGTCCATTTATGAAAGACCAGATTTCGGGCGATATGGATTGCATCTTGGCTATCGGAATATATAGGGACCGATAATGATGGTTCAAGGGATAAATCAGTGAGAAGACGAGTGAGCTAGGTTTATTCTGCAACAAGACGCCTCATAGAGCGATATTCAGCTTCAGTTGAAGAAAGGGATATGGAGGTTTGTTTTTTCGATTTCCAACTGATTGGAGAACCACCCAAGCTTATAAAAAAGCCACTCACAGATCTGCGATAATCACGACAAGCCGCCCAATCTGCATCACAAAAAGATAAAAGAGAAAAATTAGGGTTTGAATTGAGAAAAAGGCCTTGAGTGGGGTTTTATTTAAGGTATTGAAGGACACGAAGAGCTGTTGTGAAATGGGAAATAGAGGGTTGTTGCATGTATTGGCTAGGGGTCAAGACAGTGAAAGAAAGGTCGGGTCTTGTATGGGTGAGGTACTTATGTTTTCCAATCAAACGTCGATAGATGGTTGGATCAAGCAAAGGAGTTCCTGATGCAGCAGTTAATTTGATGGAATGATCAAGTGGAGAAGATATTGTAGGGAGACTGGAGCAATCAAATTCACTAAGCAAGTCCCGAGTAAACTTGCTTTGTGTAATGATGAAACCTGTTGGTTCTCGCATGATTTCCATTCCTAAGAAATAATGAATTTGCCCAAGATCCTTTATTTGAAATTCTGAATGTAGAAAAGACTTTAGATCTGAAAGTTCTTGAGCATCATCACCAGTGAGTAATAAATCATCAACATAAACTGCCACAATGGAGATAGAGCTTCCTGTCTTTTTAAAGAATAATGAATAATCATTGAGAGATGGGGAAAACCTTTAAAATTGAGAGCCCCTGCAAGTCTTGCATACCATTGTCTAGAGGCTTGTTTTAAACCATAAAGAGCTTTCTTGAGTTTACAGACGTGGTGGGGACTGGGTGGACACATTCCAGAAGGAAATTTCATGTAAACCTCTTCTTGGAGGTCTCTATGGAGAAAACCATTACTTACATCAAACTAAGAAACTGGCCAATTCTTCTTGATTACAATAGATAATAGGCATCTGATAGTCGTCATCTTAACAACCGGAGAAAAAGTTTCATCGTAGTCTATGCCTTCCTTTTGTATGTCACCTCTAATAACCAATCTTGCTTTAAGTCTTTCTATACTTCCATCGGCATTTGTTTAACCTTGTAGACCCACTTACAAGGTAAAGCTTTCCTTCCAGAAGGGAGAGGCACCACATCCCATGTTTGATTAATGATCAAAGCCTGCAATTCAGAATCCATGGCAGCTTTCCATCCAGGATGCTGGGAAGCTTGAGAATAATGAGTGGGTTCTGAAATATGTGAAATAGAATGTAGTAAAACCTGATTTTGATTGGAAAGAGAAGGAAATGGATATGTAGGTGGTGAGGAATGTACTGCTAGACAAGTAGTAGTAAGATCAGTGGTAAAAAAGTTATTGCAAACAAATTCATGTAAATTACTAGGTAACGTACCTTTGTTTTATCTATCAGATCTTCTAGGAGTTGGGATGGTAGGGGGAAGTAAAGTGTCTTGAACAGTGGAGGTAGGTGAAGTAGTAGTAGTTTGAGGATGAGAAGTGGAATTAGTGTCCATAGAAGGAGATAAAATTGGTGAGGGTTGGTCTGAAAATGTAGGAGAAGGAAAGAACATGGATTCATCTATAATGTGATCGGAATAAATAGAAGAGATAGGTGGAAAATGGTAGATAAAATAGTATTAGGAAAAGAGGCAAATGGAAAAATGTGTTCATGAAAATGAACATCCCTTGATATGCATACCTTCTTAGAATCTAGAATAAGGACTCGGTATCCCTTTTGTCCAGTAGGATAGCCTAAAAAGACGCAAGCAACTGCTCTAGGCTGAAATTTACCTCTATCACGTGATAATGTAGAAGCATAACACAAACATCCAAAGCTTCTTAAATGATGATATGAAGGTTTCTGATTAAACAAGAGTGCATAAGGAGTGTTACCTTGGAGTACTCTAGATGGAAACCTGTTAATCAAATATGTTGCAGTGAGTATAC
>JAJONQ010000842.1:0-40953 GCA_036250385.1 Solanum microdontum | reverse complement strand
ATTATAAGTATAAGGTATGGGAGTTGTTCATCCTTGGGAAGCTATCACCCAAGGAGCCCTTTCAAAAGCTTTTAGCTCAATTCTAGAAAACCCAATTAGCTAGGGTTTCAACTCAACTCCATGGATCCCTTTCAAAGTGATTCTTAAAGGTTGAATTATGTGTGTTATTGATGATACTACTGATTTTATATTTTTTCAACTTGAATTCCAAAGAATCCATGAGTTTTCCCCTAACCCTAGCTATGGCTCTTCTCTACATTATGAATGTTGTTAGAAGTTGATTCAACTGATTGAATGAGAGTTGATTATGATGATTTAAGTATAATTCTACATGTATTCTTGATTAACCTAAGATTAAGATTCTAGGGTGAAATTGATGTAGCCTAGGGTTATGTCATAAAAAGGGGTAAATTGTGGGTTTGGATGTGAACCCCCAAGATTGATGAACTTCTTGAAGAGTTGCCTTAGATTAAATCACCTAGACATGAATTGCTTATGAATTAATCTTGTAAACATGAATTGACTTGATTAGGTCTTACATGATGAATCATGGGTGAATAGTATTGAGGTTTAGTGTACTTAATGCTATATGACTATAATTGAGTAAGAATGAAGCATGTGGTTAGTCTACCTTGAGAATTAGGTATACTTGATGATCATGTGAGGTATTGCTTGAGAGTAAGGCTTGTAACATGAAGAGGATTCCTAGGGCTTTATGAGTGAAAGCTAAAATGGATAAACTAAGCGTGTTAAGGCTTCAAGAAGGAAGCCATTATGTATGTTGGATTGTATATAGTCCCATGGTGAATAAGATTTCACCCACATGATCTACAATATGAGTATATGAGCTTATACATGCAATGAATGAACTACTTGAATTACTATTATGTCCATGTCTATTATGATGAATGTTAGATGTGTTGATTTACATGGTCTATAATACTTGAATGCAATATATGTGAAATATGCATAATGGTGATATTATGTACATGCTTATGAACACCTTGAGAGGGAAGTGTCTATGATGATAATGTTGTTGTTGTGTCATTTCAAGTACAATCACACACACCCACTCCATGCATAAACATGATTATGATGTATCAATGGTGTTAATTGAAAGTATAATTCTCATATGCACCTTTACACATTATTATGCATGAAATGTACTAGACCATGATGATCCTATTGTGTTGTTTGAAAGTCCATTCTCATGAGAACACATGATCTTGGTGTGAAAGTTATTCTCACATACTAATTATGATTCTAAAGTTGAAAGTAAATTATCACCTTTAATGAATCTATGAGCTATTTTGATGAATTGTATTGAACGAAGGGCAAAAGTATTCCTTCACACATGTAAATACAATTCAAAGACCAATAACGTATAATTTGGAAAATAATGCTTTGCACCGAGTGGATATGGACAATGAGGAAATGGCCCCTCCGCTAATGCAATAGGACGGGTCATCCTAGTGAACTCATGAGATGGAAGCATGTCATGACTCAGGAGTACCCCCTAGACGTGACACGGCGTACTCGACCCCGAAGGGGTCTTATACAAGCCTCATAGCATTCATTCATCGCATAGGTAATAAAAATAGTGCGAAATTAAAACTTTTCTTAATAAAATCAATAATCGAAAGTCATTTATAAATCAACGGAATACTAAAGTCTCACAAGGCCATCTTAGACAAAACTTAATACAAGATAGGGTCACAGCCCTTTGCAAACGAAGTCTTAACAATAGTCTAAAAATGCTAAAGGACTAGAAACATGAAAAGTCTTTGTCCTCGATCTATGAGGACATACCAAAAGATGTCTTGGAAGAAGTCTATTCCAAGCTCCAACTAGAGAGATACTCAATTACCGCAACCTACACTTGTAGTAAAATATAGAAGAAGAATGGGTTAGCACAATTAAGTACTAAGTATGATAGTCATGCAAAAACATGCTTAAAAGGACATTTATTTGAGAGTCATGCTTTTATGCCATTTTGATAAAATTTCATGAAATATAAGTATACAAATCATAATACTCAATCATAACCAACATACAAGTCATTAATCACAATAGAGACATGTTCAATACATATAACCCGTTACCTTTCTACCTTTAACCATTCACCTCAAGTGACCCTTAGGAAACACTATGTGCAATGTATGGATAACGTCCCATACCACTAACCATACCCAAGCATCACCTTAAGGTCACCAAAGGTGAACTCACAGGCAACCTCTCCAACTTCAACATTATTCATTCATACAGACACAAACATTATATAAAACATTATCATCACATAAAGGACCATCACCTAAGATGACTCTAAGTCACACTTGTGCAATGTGCAAGTAGCATCCCATACTACTACTCACACTAAGTGTTCCTTTGAAGTCACCCTAGACTAGGCACATTCATTATCAACAAGTCATAACGAGGAAGTAACTCACATGTAGAATTCCAGTATAGCATGCATGTTTACATTACTCATATAAGCATTTAAGAGTCAACATTCTTCATTAACATATCATAACAAGGGCCCATTCATTTCACTAACATTATAAGGAACACACCATGACTTATCTCAAATTCCTACTTGTGCAATGCATAGATGGCATCCCATTCCACCACCCATACTAAGTAGTACACCCTTAAGAAACAATAGTTCATTGACATTCTTTGTGGGGGTAAGCCTTAACCAACATAGACCATGAGAGCTTATTATGGAATCCCGGTGTTACCCTCACCGGATAAGGAATTCCTATTTGCCTAAGGTAGGACCATTTTTCTTTAGCTTAAGTGGAGTCCACTAGCTAGACCTATGTGGGCACATAGTTATGGGATAGGGAGATTGCTTCTAGATACCCTGCCTCAACTCACAGATGAGCATCCATCCCAAGAGATTGCTACTAAGTACCCCGCCTCAACTCACGGATGGGCACCCATCCCTAACCATATCCACTTGGTGCTTGGCATTATTCCCCACGGAGTATTTGACATTCATTACATTAGTTTATTTGGGATAAGGGATTGCTACTAGATACCCCGCCTCAATTCCTAGGTGAGTATCCATCCCAAACCCAACATTCATTCATTAGAAAGCTCATAGATTCGAAGATGAGAATAGCCTTTCACCTAGGAACCCCATTTCATTCATTAGAGTACAATCGAGAATAACCTTTCAATAGACTCAACATTCATTAACATTAACATTAACATTAACTTCATTCTTTCACTTATTCATTCAAGTGTGTGTGTATGTGAGAATAGCCTTTCACACAATGACCATTGTTCACAAGTATTAGTAGAGAGATAACATTCAATCCTAACACAAGTAGCTTCTAAACAAGATCATTTTTCATCCATTTAGATCACACACATGCTTCACATCACATTCATATATACAACATTATGAACATACTTCAATTACTCACAATATGCCTTTGAGGCCATAATCACAATATGCATAGTAAGTAAACACCTCCACCTTTCAAGTGGATCAACAATCCAAACACAATTTATATCACAAGTAATATAACCATAACTTGCCCTTTCAAGTCCATTCTCACAAGTCATCAATAAATCTTCAATTTACTATAACCAAAACATACATAATGGTGCAAATCATTATCCCAAAGCATTTTAGACAAGTTTCATTCATAAACCTTCATAATCATCAAAACCCACTTCATAAAGTACATTTTGAAGTTGAAAGAAAATCATGGGTTCATGGAGTATTTTCATCATAAAACATCAATTAAACATCAACACAATCAATATATGCCATTAGAAACTATTTGAAATTATTTGGTGAAAGAACTCATGAGATTGAGTAAAACCCTAGATTTTTCATACTTTGAAATCACTTTTGATTTTGCTCCTTGAATGGAAAATTAGACAAGGATCAAGACCACCATACCTTTACTAAGATTCTCCAAGAAATTTGAGGAAGAACCACCTTGAAATCACCAAACCCTAGCTTTTAGCTCTTCTTCTTCTTCCTTGAGCTAGGGAGAGAACTATTGAGAGAGGAAAACTTTCTTTTGATTCTATTTGGAATGACTTAAAATGAATGGAATTTAGGTCTTAAAAATGTTATATAGTTTCTAGGAAAAGAATGGAATAGTATAGGGTCAATTTTGTAAAAGAGCTAAGGACCCCAAAGTCTTAACTTAAAATTTCAGCCCTTGCCCGTTTTAGTTCACCCATTGGATACTTGGTCTCGCCAAGTGCACCCTTGGTCCGCCCTTTGTTCCAGTGAGCTCACTAAGTGGACTGGTCATTGGGCGATAGGAGGGGAGAAGGGCAACACGCCAAGCTAGTTGGCGATCATGCACCTAGTTCGCCCTTTGGAACCTAGGGCTTGCCAAGTGCACTAGGCGATTCGCCAAATGCACACTTGGTTCGCCCAATTTTCCAGTAGGCTCACTATGTGGGCAGTCTCCTAGGCGAGGTGGGGGGTCATTGGGTGACTAGCCCATCCCATTAGGCGACCAAGGCTCCCTATCGCCAAAAGGTCCTTAGGTGAACAAGGTTTCTACCACTTTATCTTGCTAGTCTAAGCCTTTGATTTCACCCTAGGCTTCTACATTGCTCAAATACATCCCAAAACAGCCCTCACATCCACCTAAAGTCATACTAACCCAAACGTTAAGGCTCTAGTTTATCCTATCATTTTCCGAGTCATTACATTATCCCCCACTTAGGAACATTCGTCCTCAAATGACACTTAAAACATTTAAAGGGAAAAACGACTCAAGACTAGCAGCCCAACAGTCATGACACATCAATATAAATGCATAAGCATAGGAGGGAACATCAACTCCACATCAATAAGCTCAATGCAACAAAGCAAGCAGGAACTACATCTACAAACTCATTATGCATCTATATAACATACTTCTCATTTTTTTTGGAGGAACTTTCCTTCTCCAACTCACATCATGCTCATCATAACATCAATAGGCACATTATGCAATTTTCTCATAAAAGAACATTATGCAATTTTCTCATAAAAGCACATTATGCAATTTTCTCATAAAAGCACATTATGCAACTCTTTCAAGAACTCATTTAAGCATGATCAACACTTAGCCTCATCAAGCATATAGACAACTCATACCAGATGCACATTTAACATGAGGAATATAAAGCATGAAAACTCATTTTCTCATTTAAACAAGAATTCAACTAGAACATGCATATCATAAGGAGACCATGGAAACTCATAATCAGACAAGACTCCAAAACATGAAATAAGCTACTAGGAACTCTGGGTCTCAAGCTTGAATAAGAATAGAAGGAAAGAGATAAGGATATCAACTCACCACCACCTTACTATTCAACATACCATCCCCCACTTAAGAGAAAACCCAACTAAGGTTTATCATAAAACAACATTTGAACCTCAACAAGTCATCACAACTCTAAGGAACTATCAACTTACCGGTGCCTTCATCCAGATTCACCCCTTTGTCCTTGTTAGCTTGAAGAGCATAGAACGACCATAATTTGGAGGGATAGGAACCATACCATCCTTAGAAGATTGATTGGTCTCTCTCCCTTTTGCCGAAAGTGTTAGGCAATCTATCATCTTATGCCCCTTCCTTCCACACCCAAAGCACCCATCGGTGCAGCCAAGACACCTACCCAAATGTTGCTTCCCATATGTAGCACATCTAGACCTTTCAAATGAAGAACCACTTCCATTCCCTCCTTGAGGTTTAGAGTTAGACACCCTCTCATTGTTGACCATAGGAGAATCTTGGTTGTAGTACCTCTTTTTGGACCTAGATTGACCTTGCTCATCCGGCCTAGCCCTCTTTAAATCCCTATTGATCTTCCTAAGCTTTGTCTCCACAATTTGTTGAGCATATATCATAAGCCTAGAGATGTCCATATCATGATGGAGTATTGCTATACGACATTCTTCTTCAACCAAATCAGACACCCCCCATTACAAACTTATTCATCCTTGCCCTAGAACTTGCCACCAAGGTTGGTGCATACTTAGATAGTTGAGTGAACTTGAGATAGTACTCCTTCACACTTTTCCTACCTTGACGAAGGTTCATGAACTCCACCAACTTTTGTTCCCTCAACTCTAAGGGGAAAAACCTATCAAGAAAGGCCGTCTTAAACACTCCCTAATCCACCGGGCTCACCCTTAAGGGTCTCTCATCTCTCCATTGCTCAAACCACACTTGAGCCACATCTTTAAATTGGTAGGAATCCAACTCCGCCTTCTCCCTAGAAGTCACTCCCATGGCCTCTACCACCTTAAACACTTCATCCATAAAACCTTGTAGGTCCTCATCTACTTTAGAGCCATAGAAGGTAGAGGGATTCATCCTTGTGAAATCCCTAATCCTTGAAGTGGGTGTACTTGCATTGGGGTCTACCTGGGGTCCCACTTCTCGGTTAGCTTGGGCCGCTATGGCTTGAGCTTGAGTGTTGCGGCTTGAGTTAAGGTTAGAAAATCTGCCCTAATCTCTTCATTGGTCATGATCGGGGGAACCACCGGCAGTTGGTTGCCATGAAGACCTTTGAGAGGAACTCCCTCGTTCACAATCTCCTCTCCCATCCTTCTTGGGTTAGCCCTTGTATTCATATCCTATAAACACAAGAGAAGGATTACGAATAGGACACTTATAGAGCTAAACTCTACGGCACGACTCCAAGAATATGAAAGAAGTGTAACTTCTAACATCCTATAGCCTCTCGCTCATAGATGTGTCGCGACTCACACCGATGAACAAGACTCTACTAGACGTGGCTTGTGATACATCAACCCTAAAGACCATTACCAGAAACTTGTGCTCTGATACCATGTTTGTCACGACCCAGGAGTACCCCCTAAACGTAACACGGTGTACTCATCCCCGAAGGGGTCTTATACAAGCCTCATAGCATTCATTCATCGCATAGGTAATAAAAATAGTGAGGAATTAAAACATTTCTTAATAAAATCAACAATCGAAAGTCATTTATAAAGCAGCAAAATACTAAAGTCTCACATGACCATCTTAGACAAAACTTAATACAAGATAAGGTCACGACCCTTTGCAAACGAAGTCTTAACAATAGTCTAAAAATGTAAAAGGACTAGAAACATAAAAAGTCTTTGTCCTCGATCTATAAGGACATACCAAAAGATGTCTTAGAAGAAGTTTATTCCAAGCTCCAACTAGAGAGATACTCAATTACCGCAACCTACACTTGTAGTAAAGCATAGAAGAAGAATGGGTTAGCACAATTAAGTACTGCGTATGATAGCCATGCAAAAACATGCTTAAAAGGACATTTATTTGAGAGTCATCCTTTTATGCCATTTTGATAAAAACTTCATGAAATACAAGTATACAAATCATAATACTCAATCATAACCAACATACAAGTCATTAATAATACTATAGACATGTTCAATACATATAACCCATTACCTTTTTTACCTTTAACCATTCACCTCAAGTGACCCTTAGGCAACACTATGTGCAATGTATGGATAGCATTGGCAATCATGCACCTAGTTCGCCCTTTGGGACCTGGCGCTTGCCAAGTGCACTAGGCGATTCGCCAAATGCACACTTGGTTCGCCCAATTTTCCAGTAGGCTCACTATGTGGGCAGTCTACTAGGTGAGGTGGGGAGTCATTGGGCGACCAAGGCTCCCCATCGCCAAAAGGTCCTTAGGTGAACAAGGTTTCTACCACTTTATCTTGCTAGTCTAACCCCTTGATTTCACCCTAGGCTTCTACCTTGCTCAAATACGTCCCAAAACAGCCCTCACATCAACCTAAAGTCATACTAACCCAAAAGTCATGGCTCTAGTTTATCCTATCATTTTCTGAGTCGTTACAAAACCCCTACGCTAATGCAATAGGGAAAGTTTCTAGAAGCAATCTCCCTATCCCATAACTATGTGCCCACATAGGTCTTTAGCTAGAGGATCCACCTTACAGCTATATATTTAGTTCTACCTTAGGCAACTAGGACACCTTCGTCGGTGTGGGGTTATACGACACTGGATTCCATGTAGCTCATGTGGTCTATGTCGGTTGTGGCAACTTTTCCCGATATAATAAAGATAATTAATGAGACATGAACTATACTATGACTTCTTGGTGAGTTTACTTAGTAGGAGTGGGGGTATGGTACTTCACTCCCACATTGCACAAGTAGGCTTAGTAGGATGTGATGGGATGGTTTATTTATATAAATGATGAGATTTGAATGCATGCATGTATATTGAATGGATAGTTGCTATGAATGACTTTCCTTATAATTCAAGTAATGTACATGACTATTTCTCTATTTGTGACTAGTGATTATAATGAGGTCTAAAGATCAAATGCATGACTAAGGTAGCTTCAAAGGAGTACTTAGTAGGGTTGGTATTTTGGGATGCTAACCACACATTGCACAAGTGTTCCTTAGGGGTTACTAAGGTAATGGCTTTACATTGAAATGAGGATGAATGTAATTTTGGCTTGTGTTGTACATTGTAAATGCATGTTAGTTACCATTCATTGCACAAGTGTTTCTTAGGGATTGCTTATGTGATAATTACTTAATGATGAGATGATCTTGATATTTGACCTTGTATTACCTTATGATTGGAGGCTATGTATTGTGAAGATTGGGATTTGTAATATGTTGATGTTGGAGACTATGCTTGTTATTATAATGATATCCTCATGTTATAATGAAATGTATGTGAGTTGCCTTATTGGTTGCATTCTCCAACTATTTCAAAGATGATGTTCAAAAATGGTATATAGCATTATTTCAAATGAAATGTCCCTTTTATGCATGCTTTAATGGTTTTATGCATGGCTTCCATACTTAGTACTTTTTGTGCTAACCCCATCTTTCTACATTTTCTATAAGTGTAGACCTTGGAGATATTGGATTCCATCCTCGTTGCTAGATTCATAGGAGATCAACAAGAAGAAGATTGGTGAGTCCTTATTGTATTCGAGGGCTTGACCATATGCCTTTTATTGTCTTTCCATTTTGTTTAGACTTTTGTTGTAAGGACCGTGTCCTTAAGATTGTATTTCAAGAGTTTGATTCCAAGTATAATAGATGGTTTGAGACATATTGTCATAGATTCTCTTTCATTTTATAGGAGACTTCGATTGTAAAGAAAAGTTTTAAATTCCATACTATTTTCCTATGCTTTAATGTTCATAAATACTATGAGGCTTGTATGCGACCCCTTCGGGGTCAAGTACGCCCTGTCGCATCTGGGCTAGCCTTGGGTCATGACAAGCTTACTCACTAATATCTAGCTATGTTCTAATAGTTGCAATTCCCCATTTGTCTATATTAGCCTATAATCAAATCACATCCCAAGAACCCGTCTCATTATTGTTATTTCATATTGTTTGTTGTTGTTGTAGTTGATAATTTCAAACCAAAACCCCCATATGACATTCGTGTCATCCTCTGATTTGAATAATTTTTTATTCGATAATTTTTATTCCTATGACTGATTTGACCATGTTCACACTTTCCTATTGAATCTTAAACACGTACCGCTCCCTGTGGGATTCGACCCCAACTCATTTAGTTGGGTTTTATACTGACCAGCGATCGTTGACACTTAGAATTGGATGAAGTGTCCTTGAAACGTTAATCAAAATAGCGCCACTGTTGGGGAGTGGTGTTGGTTGAGATTCTTTTGGTGAATTTGAATTTTGTTCTTTTTAGTCATAGTTGAATCTACTTTGTTTTTTAGTTTTGGTTTTCGTGTTGCTTGCTGAACAGAGAAAATGAGCATATCTTGTAGCAACGATGTCCCAATGGACCACCCTCGTTTGAGATTGATAATGCTTAGGGATAACATTCTAACTTTCAAGCAATTGGAGGGTGAGACTATCCATGAGTTGTGGCCAAGATTTAAGGCACTAGTGCAAGATTGCCCAACTCATGGAATTCCTAATAAGGTGCTACTGGAGTGCTTCTACAGAAGTCTTGGTCCTGAAAAATAGAAGAGTGGCTGACCAACTTTCTCTAGGTGGTCTAATACAACAACCCAACTCCTTGATCACATGATTAAGACTAATAAGGAGACAAAAAAGGACCAAGAATTAGCCACATTGTTGAATCAGCTGGATCTCTTGGCCAAAAAGATCATGGAACTGGAAGTAATGTACAAGAAAAATGATAGGTACATTCCCCCTCACAAGCATAGAAGTCCCAAGGAGTATGAGGGTGGGCAGATAGAAGAGGTACTCTTACTCATTCATCACAAAGTTGAAGAACACGACAGAGTGTTGAAAGAGAGAAAAGAGAATATCTCGATGCTAAATCAGATGATTGCCTCTCATTCCATGTCGATTCAGCTACTTGAGAACTAAATGGATCATATGTTGTCTCATCTCTACCTGAGACAAATAAAGGGGTTGCCTAGTAATCCGAGGATAAAACCCAAAACTAAAGTTTGCGCAGGGACTTGTGTCATGCCACAACATTAACTAAGGTGTTTCTTGGGAGAAAACCCAATTTTTATTTCTTTCTTTTTGTTCTTAGAATAATCTTGTGTTGATTGTGTAGGTGAAAAAGTGGAATGCGTTTGAAAAGTGGTGATTGGCGAGCAAAATGTCCGGTCGGCGACTCGCCGAAGAGGTTGGCGAACCCAACTTGGACCGCCGTTGGACTCAAGAAATTTTGAAATTAGAGTTTGTAAACTCGGCGGGCCAATGGACTAGTCGGCGGATCGCCTAACAGGTTGGTGCTCCCGACTTAATCCGTCGTTTGGACCACCACATTAACTGAAGGTCCTATAAAAGTCAACGAGGTAAGTACCCACTCGGCATGTCGCCGAGTGGTTCAGCAAACAGAATTAATGTCGCCGAAAGAGCGAGAACTGGATGGTTTTTAAAAGGCCAAAGGTTTCAAATTTCAAACTCTTTCACATTCCCGCACTTTTTAACATCACAAAAGCACACTCGCACTATATTTCTCGTATTTTTGCGTTATTACCGCTTCCTAGTCGTCGATCTTGTGTTTGGAGTTGGAAATATTTGTCGCCTAACATTTCAAATTGTAAATTCAGCATTAAAGGTTGGTTTTCCAAACCCTGAACTCATATTTAGCGGTTATACTCATTTGCAATTGTATTTTTCTTGATTATGTGTGTTGGGCCTCTCTGAAAATCATATTGTTTGTGCTTGTTTGCCGATTTTTAATTTCAAAATCATGCCTTAATTGCCTAATTGTTAATTTCTCGAGTTTCGTGCCTTAAAATTAATCAATTGTGATTTGTGCTTAATTGTTGTTGGGTCTAGTCGAGTGAAGTATGAGTAACCCATATTTGTGCTAAATGACGTGCTTTGCCCAATGATTGAGCGGTTGACGTCATTCTTAAGGGCTAAAGTTATCAAATGGCCAATTTTGGCCAAATTGGGAGAAGTCTGAGTACCCTAGTGGCATGGGTTTTATGGGTCTGAGTCTAATTGAATAAGTGATGTTTGTGTAATCAACAACACAACTTCCAATGCAAGTGTCTACGATCGTGCAATAGTATAATAACCCAACCAAGGGTTGGGGTCGAGTCCGAAGGGAGTGGTTTCGAGAATTAATAGAAAAATAAAATTTAGTTCTAACTAGTCGTAGCTAAAGACATTAACGATTAAAACATTCTAAATTAAAGGGGGACACAAAAGTGTCAAATACCAATTTGGGGATTTTGTCATAAGTATAGCAAAAACAATAGAAATAACAAAGAAATCTATGAGTGAGAGGGGATTCTTGGGATGTGACCGGAATACAGATTAATCTAAATTGTTGGGTACATGCTTTCAATAGAGAATTTATAGAGTAATAGTGGCTAGGCTAAGCTATACGTGGGAATAAATTCTCTCTCGAGCAACTTACCCTGTTTCAAATGGGTTCCTCTCGGACACCCACTTGCTGCATGAAGACCAGCCTACGCCTTACCCCACTCACTCTCTCGAGCTGAGTGTTAGGATATGGGACTAGGGTTCACTCTCTCAAGCTGAACCTCATGTCGACCCACTCCTTAGGCCATCAATATAGTAGTCTTGGTTTCGCGACCTCTCTCTCAAGAAAGCCAAAAACACATAAATAAACTTGTATTTGCAACTACAAATTTGTTAAATTCATCTACAACTACTAGATGAAATCACCATTAAACTACATCTAATCTATCAGCAAGCAAGACCCAGTAACAATCTTAACCCATATTCGCTAAATCACACCCCAAGAATTTTGGTTTTAAGCCACACATCAAGAGATAGAAATTTATACCTAAATAAGCTTGCATTCAAGTGGGTATCAAGATTTAAGTCTTGTTACAGGCCAAGAATAAAGAATCCAAGAGACCCAAGTCCAAACCCTTGGAGATGAAATCATCTTCTTCTTCAAGTTTCCAAACCCCTCTCAAACTCAGAGCAAAAAATAAAAGTACTAAAATTATATTAATTGTTCTATATTGAAAATCTGATACTATTTATAGTTTTCAAAAATCTGTGTTGCAGCGGATCATTCGACAACACTAGTCGGAATCGTCGATCAACTCAGCAATTCACCCTTTGGTGTAGTTCATCGCCGTCTTGCACTATCCTTCGGCATCGTCGTGCTCTGGGTCATTGGATGACATAGTACTGCTTCGCGAAACTCCTCGATGATGCGCAGACTGCTCCCTTTTTCCACCGACTTGATCCTTTCCTTCAGGTCTCAGCACACCGGAACAAAAGCCGAAGTGAGACCCTTTGGTGACTCGCCAAGTGGACTCGGCGATCCTCAGGCCTTCATTTCTTTGTTCTTTTCAGCCTTTTCGTTCCTTTTTGCGAAGTAGTGTCCATGGTTTCCTTCAAACTTCAAATACCTGAAACTTGAGGGTTTTCATCAGATATTGAGATAAAATAAGCATCTAAGGACACAATTTCTATTAAAATATAGCCTTAAATGAGTCCAATTTGTGGACTCACCAACACCCCCAACTTAAACTTTTGCTTGTCCTCAAGCAAACTCAAGTTCAACTGTTCAGAAAGGGTGTCTCAAACAGTGCTACACAAGACTCAATCATGAATGCATGCAAGGTTCAATTTGCTTATGCAAAGATCAAATGTGCACTAGAAGATTCAAGTTGTGACTCACCAATATCAAAGAGTCTCATGCTCACAATCCCTTGCTTCAAATGCAAGTCCAAGCTCAACTATAGTGTTCAAACACCCTCACAGAAAGGATGATTCCATATTCACACAATGGTTCATAGTTAAAAGCTTCGAAATCAGATGCAACACTTACTCTCACAAGGAAGAACACAATGCATGCTTTTACCTATGGGTTTGCTCGTATTTTCCGATCAACATTTGTTTCAGCTCACTCAAGATCAAAAAGGTCTTTTTAAGGCTTTTAATGGGGCTGATTGCAAAGGTATGGTCATTTAGGCTCAGTGACTTTCATCTTCATGAAATGTGGTGCTCAAAACACTTTCTTTCCCTTTCCTTCATCATTCTCTTAAATGCTCATAAGTCATCCTATTATTCACTTTCCATGGATTGTTTGGACCCCCATTTCTTTTGTACTTTTATTCCACAACTTTCTTTTTCATTATGTTTCTCTTTCTTTCTGTCTTTTTTTTATGTATATGGAGGGGTTCCATTTTTCTTAAAATCATGGATAGGAGGAGACTTTTCTTGCTTTTCTTGACTTCCCCTTTTCGTTTTACCACACCCCCAACTTAGGCTTTTGGCCTAAGTTGGCAATTCAACTAACCACAATTCAAGAGGATTATAGGTAGTGGATAAAGAAAAGTTATGGTTTCAACAAGTTTCTTCCAAAGAAAGGTAAGGCTCAAGGGGTGTCCAAAAGAGGTTCACACACTCACAAGGTAGGTCTCAAAAAGAGGTATATGTCAAATTGGCTCACACTCTTAGAAGTTGCCTAAGATCATATCAAGAGATATCATCACTTAGTTAATCGGACCAACGGGGTAAATTCTAGGGTCTATCATGCATGGTTCAAAGTAAGCTCATCACATAAGGCATCGACACCAAAGTCAAACAAGGTTTTACACATTCGCTAGTGTGCAAAGGTCATCACAAGAGACTCGATTTGATAATGGCTAATCACAACGAGATGCAAAGATTTCACATATTGTCTATGCAACTTCATTTGGCCTCGTCGTAGCCATGCATTCATGTTCATTCAATTGAGAGCACTATTCAAGTCATCGGTATTGATCGGAATCAAGACTTAAATTTTGCAAAAGAGCAGACACTTTCAACACACGAGAGGTGGCAAAAAATTTTGGAAAATATTTAAAAAATTTCGAAAGTGTCAAAATCGGGTCAAAATCATTTTTGTAATTCAAAACAAAAGGGAGCAATGAGCTCAAACATCCACAGAAAGCAATGTAAATACAATTTTAAACAGAACAACCCAAATATATACAAAACACGAATCACAAATAGCACACAAAAGGTGAGCCTCACCCCACCACAAATAAAAGTATTTTGTCCTCAAATGCAATTAACACAGAATCCGAAAGGCAAAATAAAGAAGGATAGAGAGGGAGGTAAAGAGGGGATCCTGTCTAAATAGTCGCTCCATCTGTCTGGGCATCAGTTCCTGGAGTGACTTCCAAAAGGAACAGCTCCACTGGATCTAGCAGCAGGAGCCTTTGCCAAGGAAGCTTGCATAACAACGTCTATCATGATTTCTTTAGTTTCGGCTATGTCATCTGTTGTAGCTCCCTCAAATATCTCTTCGTCAGTCTCTTCCTCGGAGTCAAGATCAGCTTTCTGTTTTGCTCTATCTCCATGTCCAGTGGTGGTCTGAGGCATGTCTGGAATCTCCTTTGTTCCAAAGATCATGGACACATCGGTGAACTTCAGGTGGTTTACATCTTTTCACAGCTCAGCAATGGTAGTTTTTAAAGCTGTCACCTCATCTCTGGCCCTTTGGTTGTTTCAGACACTGCTATCCTACCCGTTAGGGCATTAATAATAGTGCTCAGAGGTGTCACAGCATGAGCTAGGGTAATCTGGACCATGCTTGGAACAGAGGCCTCTAGATTGGCAGACCTACGGTCGGCAGAAAGGGCAAGTTATCCCATTCGGAGTAGGGAAGCTGTGGTAAGTGGAGGCCAGGAATAGCAACAACAACATTAGGTCTAAGAGACCTTGCAGAAGTGGAAGAATCTGGAGGTGCCTCTACAGGTGATGATTCTGTGTTTCCTAACTCCACCAATGTTGCTTTTTTCCTTTATGCTTGATCCTTAAGGTACTCGGCTTCGATCCTCCGGATATCAGTAGAGGTTGTGGGAATCATTTCCCCATCTTCCTTGGCATCCTGAGGTACCCAAGCTTGTTTGCACAATGTTGTGATCAATACTGGAATGGAAGTGAGGTCTGGTTCTACCTTGCACGCATGAGTATCTCTAAAGCGATGATTTCTCCCAAGTCTATCTGTGTTTCCTCTATGATGCAACCCAGGCAAGCTGCCTTGGCAAGGTGAAGAATCGACTCATTCTGGGATGGCATGATTGTGTTGCTGATAAAACCAAACCAGAACCTTGCTGCTATGTTTAGTTCATTCTTTTCAATTAGAGCTCCTTCTGCCAACCATTTCAGAGTCTTGTCTGAAATTAGTGGGGCTAACCACTTTTTCATCTCATCCAATTTCTTTATTTTGATCAAGTGCTGACAGCGATCTCCAATATTCGTGGACATGCCCAAGACCACGTTAATCGCCTCACTATCACACGTCACTCTCCTGCCTCTAACAACCACATAGTCTACTTCTTTGAAGGTTGTTGCTAGTTGCTTCTTCTGGGGTATTAGAGCACTATATGCACTATAGAACTCTCTTACCTAGTTTGCAATATAAGGACCGTGGGGATTGGTGAAAATTTGGAACTTATGGTATCGCAGGCATTCCATTATCTCTAGGTGTCTGTTTATAACCCCGTCTATGGACAGCCGCTTTTCCTCCAGAATTGTCCTCAGTCCCTCAGCTTTTACTTGATTTGTCGACTTAGGCCGACGACCCTGTACTGGAGGCGCTAATCCCATTGCCTGCTCTGGAACTGGAGATGTGGGAGTGGTAGGCTGGGTATTCCTGATCCTGGATGGATCGTTCAGCTTCTTAGTTCGCCGCTCAGCCCTCTGTGCTATTAACAGATCATCCTTATCAGAACCAACATCTTCACTTTCAAATTGGTTGGGGTCATTTCTGTAAAAGCCATCACTGTCAGTGCTTGCATTTGATAGGTCAAGGATCTTATCCTTGCCCTTGCCTCTCCCCCCAACTGTGGAAAGTTTAGCAACCTTGCTTCTGGATGTAGCTGTATCTTCGTTAATTTTAATCCCTTTTGTTTTACCTTGGCGTGACCTGCTTTCTCTTGCAACTTTAGTTTTAGCCATTTCTGCAAAGAATTTGGAAAGAAGTTAGAACAACTAAATCAAATTCATAGGGACACAATTGCAGACTATCTCACTGAATAGATCGGCGAATCACCTAATTACTTTAGAAAGCAGTGCTTTGTCCGCTGAAAGTTACAGTGCAATAACGGAAAGGGGTGCAGACAAAGGGTGATAGAGGATACTTTCAGCGATTCGCCGAATGCTTTTGGCGATCTGAGATTTCTCACCAAAAGCTATAGAATCTGGTCTCAAGTAGCATGAAATTAAAGGTGAGATGGGGTCAAAAGGCGAACCGCTGAGTGATTTGGTGAGCTCGACCTGGCTCGCCAATCTGCCCATCGTGCCTATTTCCCATCTATCTTCTCGATATTCAACCCGCAACCCCTAAAAACAAAATCAAAACATGTACTAGATCAATCAAGCTTATAGTTTTTCTCTTTGCTCAACTTAAACAGTATGCAAGAGCACTTCATAAAATTTCATTCATGTTAAATCATCAGAACGGAATTCCAACATTTAAAGCAAAAGGGTTGGATTAGCAAATCAAAAGAGGCACTTGAATAGTCTAAAGTTTTCATAAAGACACAGTACACAACATAGAATAAAATTTCTTGCAATGAGAGTATAATTATCACAATTAAATACACGGTTTTGAGGACTAACCTTTTAGGCAGATCAATTCAAGACTGTGATGCTAGGTAGCCAATTAGTACAAATCCAGGCACTACTAAATCAGCTAAAATAATCAAGAGATACGAAATTTTTTTAAAATACTAAGTAGGTGCGATTTTGTGAAAATCGAGAGTGAGAGAATGTGAAAAAGATTGAAAGTCAAAACCCGTGGCCTTATAAAAACCATTCAGATTTCACCCATTCGGTGACATTAGTTGCTTTTAATCCGCTACTCGGTGATTCGCCGAGTGTCTATCTACCTCGCTGAGTTTTACAGGACCTTCAGTTAAGGTGAGGATCCAAACGGCGGTCTTTGTCAAGGTCGCCGATCTAGTTGGTGATTCGCCAATTGAACTTGTGTGATTCATCCTATATCTTTCACAAATTTTTCATGCCCAATCCTACAAAATCAATACACCTTTATTTCAATAATAACATACTACAAGCATTTAAGGGTTGGGTTGCCTCCCAAATAGTGCCTTAGTTAACGTCGTGGCACGACGTAAATCAGTACTCAAACTCCATTTTTGGGGCTAGCCTTGGTATCACCAGGCAATCCCCCATTTTGTTTCGAGTGGAGATTGGGCGACGTATAACCCATGAGGTTCTCTAGCAGCTTGACAGCTCTGGAATGAGACCAAATCATCTGCTTCATTCCTTCAATGTCTTCCTTCATTTCTTTCAGCTCTCTATCTTGCTCAGTCACCTTCTGGAGAATGATTGAGAGCATTCCCTCAAGACTTGTAACCTCATTGTCCTTGAGACTTCTTCGCTCATGAGGAGGGATGTATTTATCCTTCCTCTTACACTGGACCTCGATCTTCACCATCTTTTTGGCCAACTCATCCATATGAGTCATTAGGGCGGCCAACATGAAATCCTTTTCTACTTTTTGATTTATTTCAGCCATTTGATTAAGCAGTTGAGCTGATATCACATATGGTTGTTTCGTGATGCCTCCCGAAATGAGTTGGTCAACGAACCTCTTGTTTCTAGGACAAAGACTTCTATAGAAATAGTCAAGGAGAGCTATGTCGGGAATGTCATGATTTGGGCATTGATTGATCAGTTCATTAAACCTGGCCTATGATTTGTGGATCCATTCACCCTACACTTGTTTGAAGGTGAGGATACGATCCCGGAACATTATTACCTCTAATGGGGGAAACTCTATTGACTCCCGAGTATAGCTCGCCATGCTCACTTCCGCTGATTGGACACAAACAAACCAACAAAACAAAACTAAAGATTAAGTGAGTAAACTACAACTAAGTAGAACAAAAATTCTACTAATCTAAGAATTCTCAAGTAACACCACTCCCTGGCAGCGGCGCCATTTTGATGTTTGCGTAATCAATGACACAACTTCCAATGCAAGTGTCTACGATCGTGCAATAGTATAACAACCCAACCAAGGATTGGGGTCGAGTCCCAAGGGAGTGGTTTAGAAAATTAATAGAAAATAAAATTTAGTTCTAACTAGTAGTAGCTAAAGACATTAACGATTAAAAACATTGTAAATTAAAGGGGGACACAAAAGTGTCAAATATTAATCTGGGTTTTTGTCACAAGTATAGCAAAAATAGTAGAAATAACAAAGAAATCAATGAGTGAGAGGGGATTCTTGGGATGTGACCGGAATACGAATTAATCTAAATTGTTGGGTACATGCTTTTAACAAAGAATTTATAGAGTAATAGTGACTAGGCTAAGTTATACGTGGGAATAAATTCTATCTCGAGCAACTTACTCCGTTTCAAATGGGTTCCTCTCGGACACCCACTTGCTGCATGAAGACCATCCTACGCCTTACCCCACTCACTCTCTCAAGCTAAGTGTTAGGATATGGGACTAGAGTTCACTCTCTCGAGCTGAACATCATGTCGATCCACTCCTTAGGCCATCAATCTAGTAGTCTTGGTTTTGCGACCTCTCTCTCAAGCAAGCCGAAAACACATAAATAAACTTGTATTTGCAACTAAAAATTTAAAAAATTGTTAAATTCATCCACAACTACTAGACGAAATCACCATTAAAGTACATCTAATCTATCAGCAAGCAAGACCCAAAAACAATCTTAACCCATATTCGCTAAATCACACCCCAAGAATTGGAGTATTTAGCCACATATCAAGAGATAGAAATTTATACCTAAATAAGCTTGCATTCAAGTGGGTATCAAGATTTAAGTCTTGTTACAGGCCAAGAATGAAGAATCCAAGAGACCCAAGTCCAAACCCTTGGAGATGAAATCATCTTCTTCTTCAAGATTTCAAAACCCTCTCAAACTCAGAGCAAAAATAAAAGGTACTAAAATTATATTAATTGTTCTATATTGAAAATTTGATACTAAGCTATAACTCTCAACGAGTATTTATAGTTTTCAAAAATATGTGTTGCAGCAGATTATTCGGCGACATTAGTCGGAATCACCGATCAACTCGCCGATTCGCCGTTTGGTGTAGTTCATCGCCGTCTTGCACCATCCTTCAGCATCGTCGTGCTCTGGGTCATTGGGCGACATAGTACTGCTTTGTGGATTTCCTCGGTGATGCATCGACTGCTCTCTTTTTCCGCTGACTTGATCCTTTCCTTTAGGGCTCAGTACACTGGAACAAAAGGCTAAGTGAGACCCTTTAGTGACTCATCAAGTGGACTCAGCGATCCTCAGGCTTTCATTTCTTCGTTCTTTTCAGCCTTTTTGTTCTTTTTGCAAACTAGTGTCCATGCTTTCCTTCAAACTTCAAATACCTGAAACTTGAGAGTTTTCATCAGATATTGAGATAAAATAAGCATTTAAGGACATAATTTCTATTAAAATATAGCATTAAATCTCATCAATAAGTGTATGCTTTGATTTTGTTCTCGGGGGCTGCGGGGTTGATTTTGAAAGTCGGGGTAGAAAGTAGGCATGTTGGGCAGTTTGGCGAGCTAGGTCAAGCTCGTTGGACCGCTCGGTGGTTCGTGGAATCTCCCTTGATCACCTTTAATTTCATACTATTGTTAAAGCTTGGTTCTGTAACTTTTGGCGAGAAGCTTGAGTTCACCGAGTGCACTCAGCAACTCACCGAATGTTTTCTTTGATCACCCTTTCTTTGCTCCTAGCCCCTAAAATACACTGTAATTTTCGGCAGGCTAGAATGTGCTCGCCGAATGAGATCACCGATTCACCAAAAGGTTTTTCCCATTGCCAACAAGCCATTTTTTTAGAAAATGTTTGAGCCAATCCTTTCGGTGAGCCCAACCTAGCTCGCCAAAGTGATTCGGCGACTCGCCAATCGGTTCGGCGAGTCTATCTGCAATATATTTTTTGTGATTTTTCTTGAAATGTTTCTAACTTTCTACGATGTTTTTGCAGAGATGGCTAGAACCAATTTGGACATGCCGCCCCACAAAAGAGCACAGGGCATAGTCATCAATGAGGGGGCGGTTACCCCTTCCAAAAAGGAAAGAAAGGAACCTCCAAATGGAGGAAAAGGCAAGGGAAAGAAGCCTGTATCTGAGGTCCCGGAGCACAACTCCAGTAGTGAGGGAGAATCCTTTAACTCCCAAGCTGCATTTTCTAAGCTGGAAGATGACTAGGCTCTACAGTCCCGGCGGGTAAAGATTCGTGCTAGGTCTCACCCAGATGCATCGAGAGTTCTAGAGGCCACCCCTCCTACAGTTGATACAGTGCCAACTCCGGCACCGACTGTGGTCCCAGAGCCACCAATATAGGGTCCTCCTCCCGGCTACTCAAAATATTAAAAGTCGACGGGTTGAGGACAATTCTAGAGGAAAAGTTGGTATCCACAGAGGGCTTAGTGGGTAGATATTCCACTGTAAGGGACACTCTCTAGTTTCAGCAGTTCACCAGGCCCCACGGCCCATATATTCCTACATGGGTCTGGGAGTTCTACACAGCATACGGTGACTTTGTACCTAAGAGTAAGAAAAAGGCTAGTGTTTTCAGACCAGTAAAGTTTGTCATGGTCCGAGGGAAGGAAGTAGGGTGCAGCAACAATCATATTAATACTGTACTAGACAGGGTTATAGGTTTTGCACATGCATATGAGGGTTTGGCCAATGCGCAGTCCCTGGATGACTTAAAGGGATGGCTTCCACCCTTGATTTCTGATACCACCCCCGAGGTGGATTGAGGCAGGAGCTCCTATCGAGAAGAAGGACCTGAATATTGCCGCTCGAAACTGGTTCAAGTTCATCAGCAGCTCTGTCATGCCTTCGCAGAACGAGTCCATCATTCGCCACCCAAAGACGGCCTGTCTTGGATCCATAATAGCCAGGAAGACGCTCAACTTGGGATTTATTATTGAGCAGGAGATGGTCATGAGGGCAAAACAACATCAGACATCCCTTTCCTTCTCGGTCTTGATTATAGAGTTGTGTCGGCGTGCTGGAGTTCCCTATGATGAGAAGAGGGATATTGAGGTCACTCATATATCCTTCACAGACATCTGGCGTATAGAGGCCGAGTACACCCAAGAGGAAGCAGACAGGAGGAGAGCAGCTCCAATGGATGCATCCCCGGAGGTGAATGTTGATTCTATACCTGCAAAGGCATCCTTGACTACTCAGGCCTCCGGGCCTTCAGATACTTCCACTTCCTCCCAGACTCCTGGTGCTTCTACTGCTTCCAGCCACCCAGGATTACTTAGGCTATGATCCTGAAGATGGGGCACTTAGCCTATTTTGAAGATGTGAGGGCTACCCGATTGGAGGTTGATGCACATTGGATGATTGAGAGTGCTATCCTAGCTGCACTAACACCCCTCTGAGAATCTATTGACACTCTCACTATGAGAGTAGAGACTTGTGTGAGTCAGAGTGACAGCTTTGAAAGCTGAGGTTGCAAATTTGAGGAACGATGTGGACTACTTGAAGTCCATTGACTTCACTACACTATTGGAGGTAGCAGATGATGTGGATGCCCCGGTTTCTTCTGAGATTCCTCTGGCCACCACCGGAGACGTGCCGATGGATGATGTGCTAGCTGATGAGTTGGAGGTAGAGACCGACGAGGACCAGATAGAAGTTCCATAGGAGACCATCTATGGAGACATGCCTGACCTTGAGGAGACGATTGTACAGTCGGTGATTTAGAAATCACTGACTGAGACGTCCATGGCAGGCCCTACTGGATCGAGTGTTGTTGATGTTACACCTGGCACTGATGCCCCGACAGATGGAGCGACTGTGTAGATATAACTTTTCTTTACCTCCCTCTGTCACTTAATGGATTTTTGGTATTTCGTTGCATTCGATGACAAGTTGATTTTTATTTGTGGTGGGGTGAGGTATCCATACCTACCTCTTGTGATTATTATTTTTTTATACATTGGGTTTTTGTGCTGTAAAAAAAATTTTGACACTGTTTTGTGGATGTTTGAGCTTTTGGCTCCGTATTTTGAATACAAATGGTTTCTGACCCTTCTAAAAAAAATTGCCACCTCTTATTGTGTTTGGATGTGACTGTTCTTGTGCAAATTTGAGTATCAGTTATGATCAATACCGATGATTTGAATAATGCTCTTAATCTAACAAAAATGAATGTGCGGCTACGATGAGGCCAAATAAAGTTGCATAGACAATATGTGAACTTTTTGCATCTCGTTGTGACTATCCGGTTATCCAATGAGTCTCTTGTGATGAATATTTCACACTAGTGAAAGTGTAGAGTCTTGTTTGATATTGGTGTCAATGCCTTGTGTGATGAGCTTACCGTGAACCTTGTGTGATGACACCTAGAATTTGCCCCGTTGGTCCGGTTGACTAAGTGATGCAAGCTCTTGAAATGATCTTAGGCAACAATTTTGAAGAGTGAAAAAATTTGACATTATACCTCTTTTGTGGCAAACCTTGTGAGCGTGTGAACTTTGCTTGAACACCTTTTGAGCCTTATCCTTTTCTTGGAAGAAACTCGATGAAATTGTAACCCCTCTTTATCCATTCACATATAATGCTCATGAAGTGTGGTTTGTTTGAATAGCCAACTTAGACCAAAAGCCTAAGTTGGGGGTGTGGTGAAAAGAGAAGGTAAATCAAGAAGTGCAAAGAAGTCCCCCTTGATCCATGGTTTTGAGAAAGATGGAATCCCTCCATACAAAAAAAGGAGAAAGAGAAAATAAGAATGAAAAAGAAAAAGAACGAAAAAGTTGAGAAATAAAGTTGTGAAAGTGCAAAAGAAATGGGGTGTCCGGTATTCCATGAGAAGTGAATAATGCGGTGAATTTTGAACATGAGTGAAAGTGTTGAAGAAAAGGAAAAGAGAGTGTTGTTCATACTACATTTCATGAGGATAGCAGCCACTAAGCCTAAATGACCATACATTTACACTCAGCCCCGTTACAAGCCTTGAAAAGACCTTTTTGATATTGAGTGAGCTGAAACGAATGTTGGCTGGAAATTAAGGGCAAACCTATGGGTGAAGTCATGCATGTGTTCATCTCTGTGAGTGTGAGAGTCATATATGATTCCGGAGCTCTAAATTGTTGAAGAATAGTGTGTGAATATGGAATCATTCTTTGTGTGAGGATATTTGAGTACCTTTGTTGAGCTTGAACTTGCATTTGAAGCAAGTATTGTGAACTTGAGAATCTTTGGTAATGGTGAGTCACAACTTGAACCTTTGATTGCACAATTAATCCTTGCATGAGTAAGTTGAGAGAGAGGTTTTAAAACTAAGATTATTGATTGATGGTCTGTGCATGTATTGGGTTGTCATAGGTTCAGCTCGAAAGAGTGAATCCTAAACCAAATTCCACACATTCAGCTCGAGAGAGTGAATGGACTAAGGTATGGGCAGTTCTTATTTTGCATGCTTGTCGATGTTCGAGAGAAATTGACTTGATTCGAGGTAAATTGTTTGAGTGAAAGTTTACCTTCTATATAGTCTAACTTATTCACTAATATCTAGCTATTTTCTAATAGTTGCAATTACCCATTTGTCTATATTAGCCTATAATCGAATCACATCCCAAGAACCCGTCTCATTATTGTTATTTCGTATTATTTGCTGCTGTTGTAGTTGATAATTTCAAACCAAAACCCCCCATTTGACATTCGTGTCACCCTCTGATTTGAATAATGTTTTTATTCGATAATTTCTATTCCTATGACTGCTTTGACCATTTTCACACTTTCCTGTTGAATCTTAAACATGTACCGCTCCCTGTGGGATTCAACCCCAAATCATTTAGTTGGGTTTTATACTGACTAGCGATCGTTGACACTTAGAAGTGGATGAAGTGTCCTTGAAACATTGATCATGTTTGAGGTCTCTTTTGACCCTAGATCACCTTCGATACCCTTGATACACTTTGTAAAGGAGCTTTAAACACGTCATCAAGTAGGACATCACTCGGTTCAAGCTCATATACTTACGACGAATAATTTAGATTTTAAGAGTAGAGTTGTGAGCTGTTACAGAGTGTTTCGGGTCTGAGCTTAGAAATTTTTGGAGTGCTACAATCTTGCTCGCCTCTCTCCTTCTTCTCTCAATCTAACACTCCTTTCTCATCCTAATATGTATTCATTTTGATAGATATTAGTTTGTATTTGTATTTCTTTCTCCCAAATTTATGAAAAAATACAGCAAACAAATGCGTAGCAAACCAAAGTGTAGGTGTGAATTGTAATTATTGAAATTGTAGCTAAGGAGTCATATTTAAGGCCTAATATTTTATTAACATTTTTCCTTATTCTTCATCTTTTATCTCTTTTGTGGGTCAACTATTAGTCTTCTTTGATCTGATTTTGTAGGAGAAAAATCTATAAGGAAGATTGTTAGACATTTTTGCATGGTTCAATTTTACGAGGTAAAATTATTTGATGGGTCTAATATAGTTATCGTTTTTTCTCTGTTGCAATTATACATTCAATATTTTTTTAAAATTTTTGATAATATGAATCATGATTTTTAGAAAAATAGGTTTGATTTTTTCTCTTTGCTTCTCTTTATAGTTTATAGAGAATTTTCTTTCTTCTCTTTGTAGTTTTTGGAGCATTAGAATATGTTATGTTGATAACAAAAACCTTCTTTCATCTTTAATTCATAATTAAACATTCTTTAAAGTTTTTATTTGATTATTAACTTCATTTTTATATATTTTTTGTTGTTGGTGTAAGGTTAACTTATTTTATTTTCAAGTCACAATATTTTGGAAAATAGAAGCTGAAAAGGAAGCCGATATATACATGTATGCTACTCAATAAAGCATGTATATATAATTTTATAGTCATGTAAATCAACTTTTAATGACTATTATAATAGAACACGAAGATGTAAAGTTAATTCATAAATTTTAAAATATCGTATAATTCATAAAAAAAAAGTTGTTTATTCATATGTAACTTTTGTAGTCTTCATATTTTTAGTTTTTTTTATTATCCATATTAGAAGCTTTCAAGTTTTTGAGATATTCAGAGATCATTGTTACGATATGTTGGGTCAGAAATTGAAATACAAAAGTATTTGGTTAGGACAAAAATGATTTAGTAAAGTTGTTCTCTCTCAATTTATTTTCTTTACCAACATAAAAATTATCTAGATAAAAGAAAAGTGATGTAGCACCTCTCTTTGGTCAAGAATCCTATTTATCTTCTTTTTTTCCCCTCTTTTTTTGACAATTTTCCTGTTTATTTATTTCTTATTGTTGTACAAAAATAAATGTATCAATTACTACTCCTTCATTGATTAATATTTCTTAATATAAAAATTTAAGCGTCATTATTTCCATACTTTGATGACTTTTGATGATCATCACTCCTAAACTTTAAATTTCATTATTTATTTTGCACAATAACAAATTTATGTTAAAAGTGTCAAAAAGATCATTTATATAAATTAATTTTCTTTTTAACAACATAAATGGAGTGTAGATAAGGATAACAAGAGTCATATTTTATCTTTTTTCTTTTTACCATAATAATTTTGAATATATGATTAATTTGTATTAAATTTATTATTGTTGAAAGCAAATAAAAATTTCGTTTATTTTTTCCACATCAAAGAAGGAGTTATCCTTTGGAGAGTTATTACTGCAATTTATTTATAATAATTATCAATATGATATGGGAAAAGGGTCTGAAAAATACTCCAACTTTGACCGAAATTGCTGTTACGATACCAAACTTTATGGTGGACCTTATACCTCCCTGCACTATTTAATAGTGTATTTTAAAGGTATATATGTGCCCACGTGGACACGTTACTATTCATAATGATGCAATATTTATGATGTCCATGTGGGCACATATATACCTTTAAAATACACTATTAAATAGTGCAGGGGGTAAAAGGTCATTTCCAAAGTTCGGTATTACCACAACAGTTTCGATCAAAGTTCGGATATATTTCAGACATTTTTCTCATATAATATTATAATAATAGAAAATAATTGTATTTATATTGTCAAACTTTTTATTGTCCTATCTTCAACGTTGTATAGACGTATTCATTTTTAAAAATCATTTCTTTTTCGCTCTCTGATAATCTCTATATGATTGAAGTAGGTAAGTATCACACCAAGTCACTAAATAATATCACGACTTATCTTTTATATCTCATTTTATGTTATTTGTTTAGTTTTTAAATTTTTTATTGTAAAAGTATAACCTCAACCGTAATGTTGCACTATCGCAACTTAATTATCTCTTCTCACAATTCTCTCTACAAGAATGAGAGTTTAAATACAAAACAATTAGTATTAATGGATTTTATGGGACACAAATTGCATTAGATGAGTATCTGTGCGAGGATCGAATATCGGGAAAAATAATTCGCTCTAACTTTTGAATTTCATGCATAACTATCACGATCCAAAGTACACCCTAGACATGACATGACGTATAAGACCCTGAAAAACCCTACACAAGCCACTTGACATGAATACAACACAATATAATAGACAAAAGTAGAATTTACGCAGAACCTCTTATATCATAAAGAGAAGTTTGAATCATAAGAGCGGAAATTTATTTAGTATGGACAAGCCTTTCTAAACATCAATAAAGTGGTTGAGACGTAACTCATACACTGCATACAAAGTCTCAAAAGTAAATGACATCAACAAGAAAAGTCTTCATGGTGTTGCCCTCGAAGTATGAGGACTCACCAATCCAAGCAATAAGTAGCAATCTGTATCTAGCCATGAGCGAGCGGGAGAAGAGAAATCGTTGAACCCTACATTATAAGACAATGTAGGAACAAGTATGCATTAGTACATGAAATTCACTAAGTATGAGGGATAGACATAAGAATATGAAACATGATCAAATAGAGATATTAAAGAAAGCATGATATGCATGACCAAGCTAAACATAGTAAAACATTTAAAGAAGAATCATAAATCATGAACATGGTCAATGGATCTTAAAATCGTAATGAAAACTTCATAAAACCTTTGAAAGCAACTTAGTTCGTTTTGTGGGATATTTACCGTTGATCAACATATACCATGTGAGCTATAACATGAAATTCAGTGTCTTGCTCCCACACCAAAAAGAGATGTCCTACTTGCCAAGGTAAGGACCATGAACTTCTAGCTTAGGTGGATCCACTAGGTATGTCTTTCTAATACAATCCTATTGGGGCACGTAGTTAGGGACAAGTTGATTGCTACTAAAGACCCGACACCTACTAACGGGAGAGCCTCCATCTCAGTGTCCTCTCGGTGCTAAGTAAAAATCTCAACGGAATAGTCATATTCATAAACATATCATCATACACGGAAAAGCACAATTAAGTCACTAATCCAAGATTAAGTCATCATAGAGTAGCTCCATAAATCACGATTCATACATGTGTGAGAAAATCTGTCACCAATAATAATTTCTTAATATGTGAGAAGACCTTCGATAATTCATGCATATGTGAGAAAACCTTTCACAATTTCATTGATGCTTATCTTAAAAGCAACCTTAGTTCATAAAACATTCTCTTCATAAATCATGCATAGTTTTCATAAATCATCATTCACAAGTTCATTGCTTTCTTCATAAACTCATAAAATTATAGTCAAAATCATGGATAATGCATGGGTCCATATGAAATCAATTGAAAAGCATGTGATTTAATCAACTCATTCATAATAAGATCAATATCAAACAATTGAATCATAAAATATAGGACCCATGGAGAATTAGATGAAACCTAATCAAACTTGATGAAATTGACTTAGAAACTTGGAAATATTTTGGGACCCAATGGATGAATTGAATCCATTGGTGAATTCCCACATACCTTGATAAAAAAACTCGAAAGCAATGGAGGAGAAAGGAGACTTGAAGCTTGAACCTAGATTTCTTCTTTGAAGCTTGAGAGAGTTTGTAGAGGATGAACTTGGATGGAAATTGAGGATATGAGAGAATGAAAAGGTTTTTGGGTAGAATTAGGAGTTGAAAGGTAGTTATAGGTCTTAGAATAGGGTCTAAACGGCATAGTATATGTATTAAATACATAGGAAAAGACTCAAATACCCTTAAAAATAATTGTTGGATAACTTTTACGGTTTGGACCTACAGTCCATAGAACTTTCTATGGTCCATACTGGGCAATCGTAGAACCAACTTTAGAAACTCAAATTCATTCAATTCCCACGAAACCATTTTGACGAATCATCGCTTGGTCTACGGTCCGTAGACCTCTTCCGTAGAACCCAACTTCTAGTCCAAAATTTCACTAAGTCTGGAACCCTTCGTAACCCCCTTCTACGACTCGTCAAATCCTTCCGTAGGTTGGAGGTCTAACATAAAATATATGAATCCTTTATTCGAAAGTCATCTACGACTTGTCCAAATCTCTACAGTTCATCCTGTCAAATCGAAGGTCAAACTTTAGAAACTTGAAATTTTCCAAAACTCATACAAGGTTTTACGATTCCCTTTCTGCGGTCCATAGGACTTCCTACGGTCCGTAGGTCAATCTCGTAAACCACTGCATCAATGTAAAAACGACACTTTTCCTCTTTCAACGTGACCTTCCAATTTTTGAGTTGTTAGAATAACTATGCTGGAATATGATACAAACGTTTTTTCTTTCTTACCATGGTTTACCACAAATGTATCTTTATTTATTTATTTTTATCATTGTGTCATTTATACAAAAAGAAACTCACATAATTTATGATCGAGTAGATTTAGTATTGTTGGTTGAACCAATAATATTGCTATAGAAATCATTGAATTTAGTATGAAACTATGAATCAACGTTTATGTTTTTGTCTTATTTATCAGTATGAGAATTTCTTTTTAGCAATTTTTTTGAACAAGTAATATCAAAATCGTATCTTAATTTATGTTTTTTATTAAACTACTTATCAAGTAGTGACATTAATTATTTTAAAATGTATTTAATCTTTTTTATAACCCCATAAAACATGGACAAGTACATTAGTTTTTTTTTTTTTAACCCTCCCCTAGGAGCTCCCACCCCTTTTGCTCCTTTGGTGACTCAAACTCGCAACCTTTGGGTTGGAAGTGAGGGATACTTGCCATCCGAGCAACAAGTACATTAGTTATTCATAATGGGGATGATTAATAAGTTATTCATCTAGCACATGGATATACATATTATTAACAACGTTTTTGCCTTTTAATTTAGTATTGGATTGAGTGTTTTAGTAAAAAGTACTGTATTGAGCAATAAAATGAAAATTTTAATATACATTCATATGGATTAATAACAACGTAACAACATATAATGCAAATATATTGAATATTAACTATAACGTAGAGTGATGAGATTATTTCCAACTTCTCATCTTCAATTTATTTATAGGTTAAGACTTTCTAGGAGGAAAAATATATAACTATAAAGTTAAAGCAAATTTAAAGAAGCGTTTATGACCTATTGGCCAATGAAGTAGTTAAAGAAAAAAATTTAAAGCATATTCAATCTTATAAATCAAATCAAATTATATTCTCTACTCTTTTCTATTAATTGTTTTTAAATTTTATTAATATAAATTCTTGGATATCATGAGAATGACTCTTTCAATGTAACAACATATTAACAAAGTGTAAAAGTTGTTGGGGGTGCGTAAAACCCGAAAAAAGGATTTGTTCAACATGTAAATTTGCTGCATTATGTCCATAAGAGGTGGATCTACACATATAAGCAATGGATTTATTTAAAATTTCCGTAATAATTTTTTCATCTATATGTAAATCACCATTTAACCTTTTGCATATAAGTTTTGTTTCAATTATTGCATTATTTTTGGGTCATTTTAAAAAAGGAAAGAAATTCGAAAATGAATGACACTGATGTATCAAAACAAATACAGCAAATGGTCAGATTCATTCGGCAGGAAGCCGAAGAGAAGGCCAATGAGATTTCTGTCTCCGCTGAGGAGGTTTACTTCTCGTCTTTTTATTTATTAATCTTTTTATATATTTGTGTAAGATTCATTTATATAATCTATAGTTCAAGTTGTTGGAAAACTTAATGTAGGCATCCAAAAAACATACTGCTTACATGAATAATATATAACACATCATCAGACTATATTGTTAGTTAGAGTTATGTGAATATGTAAAGTTCAATGAAAATGAATAATCTTATGCTTATACGTTTTCACAAGGGGTGTATTAATAAAATTAGTGGCCTAAAGCACGTGCACAAAAATATTATTAATTTTGAATTCTTTTTTTAGTCTTGTATACAATTTGTTTTTAGTACATATTCTTAAAAGACATTAAACGTATAAATTCACATAATAATATTATTGTTTATAAGAGTAAGGATTAGTTCTAGTCAATAAGAGGTTAGAGATTTGTTTGCAATAGATGATGTTGGATGTTGGATGTTGATGTAAAAACTTTATTTGTTAATATGAAGATTTGAGTCATTTATTTCAAAGTTCTAAAATAGTCTTGATAAAAAGTTAAAATTCACTATCAAAAATTTTTGGGAACTCAAAATTTTGGGCCTAAAGCAGAGGCATTACTAGATTTATTTACCCACCCTTAAGCCACCCCTGCATTTTCATACATTAAGATCCTAGTTCTCTTTTTGCAGGAATTTCAAATTGAGAAATTACAATTAGTTGAAGCTGAGAAGAAAAAGGTGAGACAAGAGTATGAGAGGAAAACGAAGCAGGTGGAAGTACGTAAGAAAATGTGAGTTTTAATTATAATTAATGTATAGGATGAGAGTTATATAGTTGTGTTAATACATATATGAAAGTGTTTTTTTTGTAATTAGAAAGTATTCTATGCAACTAAATGCATCCCGCATCAAAGTTCTCCAAGCACAAGATGATATGGTGAGTGGAATGAAGGACTCTGCTAGAAAGGCACTTTTAAAGATTTCTGGTGAAAAGAATAATTACAAAAAGATTCTCAGAGGATTGATTGTTCAGGTAAATATAATATACGTTTTTGATCTGCAATCAACCTGTTAATTGATACTATACATAACTCTTCTTCTTTGTTTGTTTTAGAGTCTGTTGCGACTGAAGGAGCCATCATTGTTATTGAGGTGTAGGGAGATGGATGTTTCATTAGTTAAATCAGTTGTAGAGGATGCAAAAAAAGAGTATGCAGAGAAAGCCAAAGTTCGCGCCCCTAATGTCACCATTGATAATGTCTATCTGCCTCCACCTCCAAATGATGCTGATCCTCATCGTGCCTCTTGGTACCTATCTAGCTACTCTCTTTTTTCTAATTTTCCTCAAAAATATTTGCAATTTGTCTCACATCTTTTCCTCTTCCATTTGTTCCATTCTTGGTAGCTATATATGATATTTCTATTTACACTACAAATGGCGATAGTTTTATTTAATCTTGATAACTTTCACACTAATATGACTTTTTCATAATAATTTATATTGTTGTATTGTGTTTCTATTTTTTTTTTTGTCTGATAAAGAAGATGTTGAATTTTGTGGTCTTACTAAAGAGAGGTAGAATGAATCAAAATGTCATTTAATCTTGTGATCTTAAATATGCCATGTGAAAAGTTGAAATTTTTCCAAAATACATATTCTTTTTAAAACGGGCTAAAAACTAAATAATTAAAACAAATAAATTGAAATGAAGGAAGTAACACTTTGTTTTCCCTATTATTATTCCAACAAATAAGCTTACTGATGCATGGAATACATATAAGAGGTTAAGAAACTGTTGAACTCATGTTGTTGACATAGAATTTCTCAAACTAGGTTCGATTCTTGAGATTTTGTTATCAGTGATATCAAAGTCATTCCTTCCTTTGCATCAATGGCGAAGGGTACTCGGTCAAATGGAGATCCAAACAATGATTTACCTACTGCAGTTGTATGTGATTTTGCGCGATATGATGTAATAATTTCTCACATAAATTGAAACCTTGGCATGGGAGGTTTCTTCTAGACAATGATTGAATTGATGAGTCATTCGACATCTAGGAAGACTCAAAGGGAGAAAACACCATTATGAGAAGTATTCCATTGCCCATAAATGCAAGAATTTAAGATAGTTATACATTCTAGAATTACAAGATAATGATCAGGATTTTCAAGAAGAGGTACAAAATGAACTGATGATTCAGGAAGTTGAGAAGAACCATAATCAAGAATAATTCAAAATACCTTGAAGGTCACTGGCTATCACTTTAAGATTTGGATACATGCTATATATTCACATAACTTTATTGATCCCTCCTTGGTGGATAAGTTGGGATGTTCATTTATTGCTACCATTCCTCATATGGTTGCAGCAGCTAATAGTTCCATGTACATGGGAAAGAGGTATGTGCTAAGAGGATCGGGCAGGCATATTTTGAGCACAAGAGATGGGAATTAAGTTGGCTAAAATATCAGGTAACCAAGTCCAATTATGCATGATTCAGTTGATACCTTCCATGCATGTGGTATTATGTACAATGCTATGCATTAGAAGCTACTAGCTCACCTGAAACTGACACTAGCCTATCCGGTTCACGAAATTGTTGGAAGAACCTACTTAACTACCTCCCTCTAGAGGAATGTTTGACCATAGAATGGTGTTACATGCATCTGGAACTGAACCTATTGATAGAAGACCATACAGGTATCCAACAGTTAATTAAGAAGGATGCGATAGAAACCTTGGTTAATCAATTGTTGGATCAAGGTATTGTTCAGCCAAGTTGCAGTCCCTATGCTGCACCTGTGGTATTGGTGGGGGGAAATAATGGTACATGGAGGTTCCTATGTTGACTATAATGATCTAAACAAGACACTATATAGAATAAGTTTCACATTCCAATGGTGGAAGACTTATTAGATGACCTGGCCGGAGGATATTCCAACATTTTCAGCAAGATAGATCTCAAATCTGGTTACCACCAACTGAGAATGGCTACTGATGACATACCTAAGACTGCATTTAAGACTCACTCAGGTCATTATGAATATATCTAATGCACCTTCAACTTTCCAAGGCCTAGTCCGTCTTCCAACTATTTTTGAGAAAGTTTGTCTTGGTATTTTCTGATGATATTCCGATTTATAGAAGAACCTTGGAAGATCATGTATGTCAGTTGAAGTCTGTTTTCCAAGAAATGAAAGAACACCAATTGTTTTCCAAGCAAAATAAGTGCTTCTTTGGGGTGAAAAGGATTGAATACTTGGGGCATTTTATCACAGAAGAAATTAAGGGTGTCCACTGATCCACAGAAGATATAATCTGTCAAAAATTGGCCCACTCCCTCACTCTGAAACAACAAAGGGGGTTTAATGGATTGATAAGTTACTAGCTGTGATCCCCCCCACCACCCCCATAATCATGCTATATTAGTCCGTTTTAAACAATTAATAATTAAGTTAATATGATTTCCAACATATGAAATTTGATCAAATGTTGATAGTGAATTATTTGGAGTTGATTTTACTTTGATATAATGAAAGCTCTGGAGGACTAGTTCTGGCTTCTGATGATGGGAAGATTGTATGTGAGAACACACTGGATGCTCGACTGGATGTCGTTTTCAGCCAGAAACTCCCTGAGGTAATATATTGTAAGTGATAAACTTGTGATGAGGAAATCAATCAGAATTACAACTTCACATGTTTTGCTCTCTTTCTGCAGATACGTAAACAACTTTTCAGTAAGATGGCTGCATGAGGATTATTCTCACACAATTTCAATAACTTCACTTGTATGGTGGATGAATTTTATTCACTCATCTTTCCATCTTTACTGTTATATTCTTTCACATAGATGTGCAATCTTGTTCAGAATATTAATTGTTAGAACTGAGAATCATTGAATAAACATCATATTTTTTTACTTTAGAAACAAATTCAATAATGTGCAACACGACACTGGTGACGTCTCTTGAATTTACAAATTGTTTTAGGAAATAGAATACCTCCTACTCCTAGCAGTTTTACCTTCTGATTTCCTACGTTTACCGTGAGAAGGACCACCAAATATACCAAACCTTCCTATACCTCTAGAAAGGGAAGTTAAGAATGTTTTGCCCTGTCCTGTTTTGTCTATCATCCCTTGTTTCATAAACACTTGTTCTTTCTCCAGGTCACTTAGCCTCACCCTCATTCTTGATATCTCCAACTTCAGTTCTCGGTTCTCTCTCCTTAAAGATGCATAAGTATCTCTAGGAGACATGGCTGCACTTGTAACACCGCTGCTCATCTTTTGTGTATCTCCACAACTTCCGCATAGAGCATTCTTTAGTCGGAGCTGCTCAAAGTAGAGAACTTGGACAGTCATTTGAACTGGGAGCCTGTCATTCTGTGCTGCATGATTGCATGCTTCTTGAGACAGCTTTTGACAATCTATGAATTTGCATAGCTTTTTGCAATCGTGCTCACTTAGCATCGGATGGGCCTACTCAAGTAGAAGAATATTCAGACTAAAGAAAAAACATGTTATCATTTTTAGGTATTCATATAATCAGATGAGGTCTATAACTATAACTTTGAAGTTTTACCTTCAAATAAATATCAATAGCTCTGTAAAGTCCGTCATCAATAACACGAGCATAATCAGGCAAAACTGATATCATAGCAATGAATTTCTCAAGGCTCAAATATGGATCAGGAGCTATTTCAGCTAGATACGTGTCTATAAGCCGTCCAACTTTCAATAGAGAACCATGGCTTGGAGAATCAATATTTTCTGATTCATATCCACAATCTCCATTTTCTTCTTGGTCAATCCTTTGGAGGAAATGTATCAATATGCGCTTGACAGTGTCAACATCAAACAAAGAATCACCCGTTTGGACAGATGGTATAAGCAAATCGTCAAGTAAGACCATTTCCAACCTGAAGGCAATCCTCCTCTCAATTTCAAGCCTGCAGGCTAGGGCGGCATCCACCATGATAGCTATCCTCAACATCCCAAAAAGAAAATTCAGCGGAACAGATGAACTCTTCTCTGGAGGCAATAGACTAACAAGAGTTTCTACAATTGTTTTCTGCCCCTTTTCTCCTTTACATGGATATGCTCTCGCTGGATTCCAAATTTGTGGTTTCCCAATACCCTTTAGAGAGACCTGTGCATAATGCATCAAGGATGCAATTATGCTGTCTATGTGTAACCCAACATGTCCCATAGCCATGATAACTCTGCCATAAAAATCAATGCTTAGAACAGAAAGATCTTCGACCCACCATTCCTTGTGTTCCAAAGATCCACTATCACAATCTAAACGAGATAGACCTGAAACAAGTTGCTCCTGACAAGCATTCCTGGCAATGGCATCAATGCATCTATCTGAAATACCAACCTCCTCTGCAATAGGAAGCAGGTCATCACAAGAAGAAAGAACCTCCACCGTTTTTTCAAGATTCGGAAACACAACTTCAACAAGGAAAGTTTCTGTTCTTGCAATGAGGTTCTCTTCACGATAATCTTCTGTCATTTCCAAGTATTCTGCCACACAATGCAAACGTGCTACATTCGTAGTTGTGATCTCAAAGTTCATGCCATAACAAAACTTTGCAGCTAGTTCAAATGTTTCAGGCCCCCCAGGTACATGAGTTAAATTCAATTCTGAGAGATTTGGGTCTTTGGCATCAGCCACCATCTTCCGGATCTTTCCACTCAGAGACACCAAAGGAAACTATAGCAAAACCACAAGTGACATAACACAATTATCAACTTCAAGAATCAAATATACAGTTAACTAATAATATTGATTAAGGATTGAAGTGAATTAGTAAATAGTGTGCGATGAAATATCCAGAATAGATCAAGATTCACATGTTACAATCTCAAAATTGATTTCTGGAATACATTTGTTGCAATGCCACACCTAAAATTAGTACCATTTTTTTAATAATTTGCTAATGTTTACTTAATATAGCACGCTCCACTGTCATCATCACTGGGTGCTTAAAAAATAAAAAGTTTGGTGAACAGGATGTGTAGTAGTGCCCTCGTCTACGAAGGATAAGGTTGGTCTCAAAGGCAACAACGAGGTACAGAAGGGCACTACTGGACATGAGGAATATTCTCAACCAAGTTTGACCATTCTATGTGTTTCGAGTTCCATCTACTTCATAATTTGAAAGTATGTTGTTAGTAACCAAGAGCTGAGAAAGGAAGTAGGTTTAAACAGTAAACACAAGCCTCAACCTTCTATTAAGACAAAGAGAAAGAGAAAAGTACCTTATGCAGTAGGAAAGACTCTCCATTTACAGCAATTGTAATATCCCCAGCAACATCAGAGAATATAGTGCTGATGATCAATATCGTTAACGAGTAAGACATGACAAATCCATAATAGTAAAAGATTATGTGAGAACAAGTAATATTAATCGTTCGGCGTAACATTTCTCCAAAAAGAAGAAAGGGGTTTAGCATATTTAAATTGGTTAAACCAATAATAATCAGAGGTTAGCAGTAAAGCTGTGGCATTCTACAATTATGTGAAATAGCATATATATTATAGAGAAAACCATATCCTATCCTAAAAATTTATACAAGGAACAAAACGAAAAATAGAGGCTTTGTAGGGTACAATGAGTAGCGTAACAGTCAAAATTGGAAATACATGTTTTTTTTTTTTGGCTCAAATGAAGGTGAAAACACTAGATTCATTCATGAATTAAGCAAGGAACTTGATGGGGAAATCATAATTCTCAGTAAATAACGTTTCATTGTAGAAGTAAAGGAGATTACCGGGTTATGAACGGAGAGTGTTGAGACGACACCATTGTTGTCACATTAACAAAAAACTTGAATGAAACTAGTAGCACTCAATTAGTCCCAACAAGTAGAATGAACAAATGATAAAGAAGGAAGATACAAAGAAAAAAGGGAAAGTGGGACATATATGATATGATAAAGTAATAATGCAAAAGGGAAAAAGCTAAAGAATACAGAAATGGGCACAAGGGATGGCAGAAGGTGACCATGTGAAGTGTTTTACTGCAACACAAAATACCTTTTGCTTTACATTCCTTTAATTCTCTACCTACAAAATTATGTTCCTTTTTTACTAAAAAAATGTCTAATACTAGTAGAGTCCCTTAGCACGCACTACTTCTACATCAATTCTTCAAACATTATATTGATAGAGTGAAACAGAAATAGTAAATCATGCATCTAACTAGTTCGGGATTAAAATTAAACAGTTACTATGGTTTTGCTTAATCCTAGTATTAATTATAATTAAAGAAAAGAAAGACTAGATACATACTTAAAAGGAATTTGCAGCCACAATGAATTCGAAATTTAATAAACTTACAGAGATAGACAGATGACAAGTGGGGTCATAAGGGAGACGTTACTCTCAAACACGCGCATACGTTACCCAATCTCTATTTAACGGAAACCCCCTTACTCCCTACTTTAATTACTTACTTCTATAACTCTTTTCATATTATTCATCCTATTTACTTCTTTTATTCTCTATGAAATCATTACTTATTCTATTTTAAATACATATTTTGTTCACATGTGTATCTTTTACTTATACTAACTTTTATAAATTATAAAGTTATATGTTTACGTTTAAAGATGAAACTAACCAAACATCTTGATAATTGTGGTGAAAAACTAAAATATATTTTAATCATGATTAGGGGAGTAGATTTATTGAAGGGAAAAGGGTGTGATATACCCCTAAGTTTTGCCACGTGAAGTTGATATACATTTCGTTATAAAAGTGACGCATATATACCCTTATCGTTATACAAATGGCTCACTTATATCTTTCATCTAATGAAAGTGAAAAAAATATTTTAAATTTATTTTTTTGATTTTAAATTAAAAATATTCATGTAGGGGTATATATATGATCCTTCTAGCAAAGTTCAAGGAATATTCTAATCTTTTTCATACAAGAATTATTTTTTGACTTCTTTGATTATCATTATTCAAGTTTCATTCTTTAGTGTAAATAAAAAAAAAATATAACTAATTTTTTGCAGTTATTTTGTAATTTATTTTTTCTATTTGTAAAAACAAAATAAAAACAATGGAATCTATAATTAATTTTACAAGAAAAATAGGGAAATTTAAAATTTCACCATCAAAATAATAAATTTAAATTAATCGTTGAAACAAAAAAGTCAAGAAATAATGTGTGAGGAGGATCAAATATATCTCATATGGATTATATTTTTTCCAAAAAAATAGTTAAAAAATTAAATTAAAACTATTTTATTCACTTCCGTTAGAGTAAAAAGGGTATATGTGAGTCATTTGTATAACAATATGTTATATGTGAGTCATTTGTATAATGAGAGGTATATCAGCTCTAAATGACAAAGTTGAGGAGTATATCATACTTTTCCCCTTTTTTCAAATTTCTTTTGCTACTACATTTTGTATGTATTGAACAAATAGTGTAAAAATGATTAAGCTAATAAAGCGCTTCATGGTCTTTGGCAAATTTGTTAGGGTTTTGTCCTGATTTTCTTATCATATTTGAAGTTTATTTTTTCCTAAAAGAAAAGACAAAACATTACCATAAGTGTTTTTACTTTTCATGAAAGAAAAATATTTTTTTTCTCCATATTTGGTTTATTCTTTCCTTATAGGAAAAGTTAGGAGATCTATAAATTGAAGACCCCTCTTATCATATCAAAAAACACAACAATAGAATCCACAATGTAGTCGTTTAGAAAGTCTTGTTTATGGGGAGATTTTCTCATAAACATGTTTATGTTTTTTTTTTATAATATTATATTAGTTTTATAATATGTAGGTCGTTTGACCAAACTATATTAATAATATGTTTTTAGTATACTTTTATTTGTCATCTGATTTATCGTCATATGATTTGCAATTGTAAGTTTCCGCATGATGTCCTAATCACCCTTCATAACCCAACAAGTGGTATCAAAGCACATGGTCTAACGATTCATGATCCGATGGTCCTATGGTTCAATGAGGTTGAAGATAGGTTCAAGATGGTGTCAAATCAATTTGAAGATAATGAAGATTTTTATCTAGCTACATGTGGAGAAGAAGTTTTAAACCATATTTTCAACATTCATGTTGCTGCAATTTTAAAAATAAAACAAAAAAAATTTAACCCATATATTTTAAACTTTATTTTTAACCATGGCAAGCAGCAGTGATGAATTAGACTATGTGAAGAACAAAGATTATCATACAATTGAAGAAGGTGGATCAAGTTTTGTTAAGAAAATCCAGCCAAAAGAGGAGATTTGTTAGGGTTTTGTCCTGATTTTCTTACCGTATTTGAAGTTTATTTTTTCCTAAAAGAAAAGACAAAACAACACCATAAGTGTTTTTACTTTTCATGAAAGGAAAATATTTTTTTCTCCATATTTGGTTTATTCTTCCTTATAGGAAAAGTTAGGAGATCTATAAATTGAAGACTCCTCTTCTCATATCAAAAAACACAACAATAGAATCCACAATGTAGTCGTTTAGAAAGTCTTGTTTATGGGGAGATTTTCTCATAAACATGTTTATGTTTTTTTTTATAATATTATATTAGTTTTATAATATGTAGGTCGTTTGACCAAACTATATTAATAATATGTTTTTAGTATACTTTTATTTGTCATCTGATTTATCGTCATATGATTTGCAATTGTAAGTTTCCGCATGATGTCCTAATCACCCTTCATAACCCAACAAAATTGAGCTCGCATCAAGCAAAAAACAAATTTATGAAGGGACTGGGGAGAATTTCATTATCAAAGTAAATTTTTGTATGGAATATGTGCAACAATTTCTCTAGATCATTAAATGTATGTATACTTTTAATCTTGTTATAATTGCTATGATCAATGTGATTTGCTTATTATTTTGATTTATCAAAAGGTACAATTTTGCCGTGAGTTAGTATATGCCTGATAAATGGTATGATAATAAATAATATTTTAATAAAATAAAATTAATTAATTGATAAAATTTATATATCGACCTTAGAGATTGATGATACTCTTTTATGATTCTTTACAAGTTCTCATGTGAAAATCATATATGTGGATTTGGTATCCATTACATGCAACAAGTTAAGCGTAAGTATAAAACATAAAAGTCAAAATTTAAATTTAATTATTTAATATATGTAATTTCAACTTGAGGAGTTAAATAAGATTTAATGAAAGATTTCAAAATTAAATTGAGGAGTACACTTATACATTTTTTAGTGGAGTAATATATAATTTATTATGACAGAATTAATTTCTCTCTCTCTCTCTCTCTCACACACACACACACATATATATATATATATATATTACGTGGCGTCACCACAAATCAAGATTCCCTTTTAATTTATTTATTTTCAAAACTAGTCTTTCCCTCCTCTCAGAAACGCCACATTCGGGTGTTTCCCTCCCTATACAATGTAACTCTTCACAACAGTGACCACCATCCTACAAATTAAGCCTCCACCAAATTTCTGTTTTTTTTTGTACTTCTAGGTTTTTTATCCCTATTTTATTTTTACCTTTAAAGTCGTTTTT
>JAJONQ010000840.1:0-38361 GCA_036250385.1 Solanum microdontum | reverse complement strand
GTCTTTGAATCACTTTTGAAAATCTTTGATAGAACTCCTTGAATGAGAGGTTATTCAAGAATCAAGAGTTACCATACCTTAATTATTGAAGACCCATGTAATTGAAGAAGAAATTAGTTGAAAACCCATCTTCTAGCTTGAGCTTCATCAAGGTCTTCAATGGGGTTTTTGAGAGAATCTATTTTGAGAGGGAAGGGTCAATTTGAAGAATGGGGTCTAATTCTAGGTTTTGGGGTTTTAACCAACTTAAAATACCCTAAAGTAGGTAGAATAACCGTTTCTAATAATCCTCCAAAGTACCCAAACTACCTCTCACTTAGTTGGACCTTTTAAACAAGTCAAACTTGAGTTTTATTTTTGCAGATTTCATCGGAAAACAAGTCCGCGATGCGGAGGTGTTCCCACAAGTTTTCATAAATTAAATTTTGAGACAGTAGAGTCTGCGATACGTCCGCAACGTGGACCAAACTTTTGGCCCTTGGTGGAGCTAGTCCGCGACGCGGACATGCTCCCTCCATGAGCAACTTCAAGCTGCATTGGCAGCTTGTTTGGCCAAGGGTTGGGGTCCTCCTCGGGGACCCTTAGGGTGGTCCCGGAGAGTCTTACTCGGATGTTTTGACCCTAAAAACATTTATTAAGACACTAGGGTCACCTCCACTGATTTTAGACTCCAAACAACACATAAAAACATGAACAACATACTAGAGCACACCAACACGTAAAAGACTAGTTTCCGAACGTCTTGGTCGTCCCTTGATGTTTGACTTCCAAACTCTTTAAAACTGAATAAAAAGGCTATTATTCATTATTTTAACAAGTTATTAATGCATAAAACCCATGTGAGGTTCTACTTTATCCTACTTCATTTTGAGGGTCGTTACAGGTATGTCGGTTAAGGCTATTTTCCCTACATGACAAGAATATGAATATGACAAGAACATGAATATGAAATATACTTATGACTTCTCAAGGTTCTCTACTTAGTGAATGAGAGGCTATAAGATGTGTATGAAATTTCACTTCTTTCATTACTCTTTATTCGTGCCATAGAGCTTTAACTCTATTAAGTCCTTTTCCTAACCCTTTGTGTGTGTCTATAGGATATGAATACAAGAAGGACGAACGCAAGAAGGATGGAAGAGGAGAATTTGAATGAGGGAGTTCCTCCCTAAGGTCCCCAAGATCCTCAAGTTTCTCAAGCTCCTATTGATGCGGAGGCTATGACAAATGTGGAAATAAGGTCAGCTCTCCAAATATTGACTCAAACTGTGACAACTCAAGCCCAAGCCATGATGGCCCAGGCTAATAGGGAGGCTTTTGCTCTGGCTAATCCAAATATGAATTCGGCCGCTTCAAGGATTAAGAACGGATAACCCCCCCCCCCGAGTTTCATGGTTCCAAAGGAGGAGAGGATCCTCATGAGTTTATGGAAGAGTTTTGGAATATACTTGACATTATGGGAGTGACTTTGGTAAAGAAAGCAGAACTAATCGCCTACCAATTAAAGAGTGTTGCTCAAGTTTGGTATAAACAATGGAAAGACAATAGGCCGGTACGAACAGGTCCCATAGAGTGGGAAGTGTTCAAATCCGCATTTCTTTCTATATACTTTCCCCAGGAATTGAAGGAAGCTAGGGTTGAGGAATTCATCAACCTTCTTCAAGGCAACATGAGTGTGAAATACTACTCCCTCAAATTCACTCAATTGTGTAAGTATGCTCCATCTTTGGTGTCAAATCCGAGGGATGAAATGAGTAGGTTCTTGATGGGGGTGTCCGACTTGATTGAAGAAGAATGTCATGCGGCAATGCTCCATGATAATATGGATATCTCACGTCTAATGGTGTATGCTCAACAAGTTGAGGAATCAAGGCTTAGGAAGAAGAATAGAGAGGTGAAGAGGGCAAGGTCCAATGATGGGAATTCTTCCAAGGGTAAATTCGACGGTCAAGGTAGACCAAGGTTCAAGACAAGGTTCTCCAACCAAGGCTCCCCTAGTGTTCAAAGGGTCAACAAAATAGGGTGTCTAACCCTAAGCCTCAAGGAGGCAATAGTTGTGGATCTTCTATGGTGAGGCCTACATGTGCTAAGTGCGGTAAGAAACATGATGGTAAATGTCTTGACGACATGGGTGTTTGGTATGGTTGTGGAAAGAGTGGGCATCAATTGAAGAATTGCCCAACACTTACGGCCAAGGGGAGAGAAGATAAGCAAACTCCTCCTAGTGGTTCAAATTCTGATGCTCCCAAGAAAAACCGGTTCTATGCTCTTCAATCCTGAGGTGACCAAGAGAGTTCCCCGGATGTGGTGACAAGTATGTTACAAGTCTTTTCCATTGATGTATATGCATTGTTAGATCTCGGTGCCACATTGTCCTTCATGACACCTTTTGTGGCCATGAAATTTGAAATACTCCCCAAGGTGTTAATGGAGCCTTCTTCGATTTCTACCCCAGTTGGTGACTCGGTAGTAGCAAAAAGATTCTATAGGAGTTGTCCTATTTATTTGACCGATAAAGTTAGGATTTGGTGGAGTTAGACATGTTATATTTTGATGTGATTTTGGGCATAGATTGGTTGCATACATGTTATACCTCTATTGATTGTAGGACTTGGGTAGTAAAGTTTCAATTCCCAAATGAGTCTATTTTAAAATGGAAGGGGGGAAATTCTATCCCTAGAGGTCAATTTATCTCTTGCCTCAAAGCTAGGAAAATGATCTCCAAAGGGTCTATATATCATTTTCTTAGGGTTATGGATGTTGAGTCCAAAACCCCTTCCCTAGAGTCGGTTCCGGTAGTGAATGAGTTTCCGAAAGTTTTTCCTAATGATTTTCTCGGTATTCCTCCCGAGCGGGAAATAGAATGTGGAATTGATCTTTTACCGGATACGTAACATATCTCCATTCCTCCTTATAGAATGGCTCCAACCGACTTAAAAGAGTTGAAGGAGCAACTAAAGGATTTGCTAAACAAGGGTTTTATTCTATCGAGTATCTCTCCATGGGGTGCTTTGGTAGTGTTTGTTAGAAGAAAGGATGGGTCTATTAGAATGTGTATCGACTATTGCCAATTAAACAAAGTGATCATAAAGAATAAATATCCCCTTCCAAGGATTGACGACTTGTTTGATCAATTTCAAGGGGCTAACTATTTCTCCAAAATAGATCTTCGTTCGGGTTACCATCAACTAAGGGTAAGAGGGGTTGACATTCCCAAGATAGTCTTTAGGACCCGGTATGGTCACTATGAATTTGTGGTCATGTCATTTGGGTTGACAAATACCCCGGTGGTATTTATGGACCTAATGAATAGAGTGTTTATACACTACCTCGACATGTTTGTGATCATGTTTATTGATGATATTTTGATCTATTCAAGTAGTGAAAATGAACACATGAACCATTTGAGGATTGTATTGCGAGTCCTTAAAGACCACCAATTATATGCGAAGTTTAGTAAATGTGAGTTTTGGCTAAGGTCTGTAGCCTTCCTTGGTCATATTGTGTCGACTAAGGGTATTAAGGTAGATCCTAAGTAGACGGATGCGGTCAAGGGTTGGCCCACACCTCTAGGTCCTACCGATATTAGAAGCTTTTTGGGTTTGGCCGGTTACTATAGGAGGTTTGTTGATGGTTTCTCCTCTAGTGCTTCTCCGTTGATGGCTTTGACTCAAAACAAAGCTAATTTGTGTGGTCGGAGGCTTGTGAGAAAAGCTTCCAAGAGTTGAAAGATAGACTTACTTCCAATCCGGTGTTGACCTTACCAGAGGGTACCGATGGTTTTGTTGTTTATTGTGACGCATGTACAGTGGGTTTGGGATGTGTCCTTATGTAACATGGTAAAGTGATTGCCTATGCTTTAACAAAATTCAAGGTCCATGAAAAGAATTATCCAACCCATGATCTCGAATTAGCAGCGGTAGTATTTTCTTTGAAAATATGGAGACATTATCTATATGGGGTTCATGTTGATATGTTCACCGATCACAAGAGTTTTCAATATGTGTTTAGCCAAAAGACTTGAATCTCCAACAAAGAAGGTGGTTAGAACTTTTGAAGGATTATGACATGAGTGTCCTTTACCACCCCCGGCAAAGCTAATTTAGTTGCGCATGCCCTTAGTAGATTGTCTATGGGTAGTGTGGCTCATGTAGGGGATGAGAAGAGAGAATTGGTTTGTGATGTGCATAGGTTGGCCCAGCTAGGTGTTCAACTAGTGGATTCCACCAAGGGTGGTATCATGGTCCATAATGGTTCCGAATCATCCTTTGTGATGGATGTGAAGTCTAAACAAGACCTTGATCCCATATTAGTTGAGTTGAAGGAATTGGAACTCAACAAGTTCGTTGAGGCTTTCTCCCAAGGGGGAGATGGGGTGCTTAGGTACCAAGGTCAGCTATGTGTTCTGGATGTTTATGTCTTGAGAGAGAAAATTCTAGAAGAAGCTCATGGTTCGCGGTATTCTATTCATCCGGGAGCCACCAAGATGTACCGTGATATATAGGAAGTTTATTGGTGGAATGGTATGAAGAAGGATATAACGGGTTTTGTAGCCAAATGTCCGAATTGTCAATAAGTTAAGGCCGAGCATCAAAGGTCGGCAGGCTTGTCCCAAGATATAGATAATCCCACTTGGAAGTGGGAGGATGTGAATTTGGATTTTATTGTGGGTTTGCCTCGTACTCGAAGGCAACATGATTCTATTTGGGTCATTGTTGATAGAATGACAAAATCAGCCCACTTTATTTTCGTCAAGGTTTCATTTTCGATGGAAGACTATGCCAAATTGTACATCAAGGATATAGTGAAGTTGCATTGGGTTCCTTTCTCTATTATTTCGAATTGGGGTACCCAATTTACTTCACAATTTTGGAAGGCATTCCAAAAAGGGCTTGCTACTAAGGTTAAGCTTAGCACAGCTTTTCATCCTCAAACTGATGGTCAAGCGGAGCGTACCATCCAAACCTTAGAATATATATTGAGGGCATGTGTTATAGATTTCAAAGGTAATTGGGATGACCATCTTCCATTGATAGAGTTTGCCTACAACAATAGTTACCATTCAAGTATTGCCATGGCTCCTTTTGAAGCATTATATGGAAGGAGATGTAGGTCTCTGGTTGGTTGGTTTGAAGTAGGTGAGATTGCTCTAATTGGTCCTGAACTAGTTTATGATTTCATTGAAAAAGTCCGACACATAAGAGAGAGGTTGAGGACGGCCCAAAGTGGGCAAAAGTATTATACCGATGTTAGAAGAAGGAGTCTAGAATTTGAAGTCAATGATTGGGTCTATTTGAAAATCTCACCTATGAAAGGTGTGATGAGGTTTGGCAAGAAAGGGAAACTTAGTCCCCGGTATGTAGGCCCATATCAAATCTTGAAACGTGTTGGGAAAGTTGCCTATGAGTTAGACTTGCCAAATGAGTTGGCCCCGGTTCATCTATTATTTCATGTTTCTATGCTCAAGAAGTGTATTGATGATCTGGTATCTATCATTCCTTTAGAAGGTTTGGGAGTTGATGAGAGCCTTTCATATGAAGAGGTTCCGGTAGAGATCTTAGACTGACAGGTCAAAAGGTTGAGAAATAAGGAAATAGCTTTCGTAAAGGTGTTATGGAGGAATCATTTAGTTGAGGGTACTACATAGGAGGACAAGGCCGATATGAAGTCCCGCTATCCTCATATTTTTCCTTTTAACCCTATCCAAGCTTGAGGTAAATAATTTCTCTTGAGTTTGGTATTTTGGGAATCATGTGTGCTTTGTGTTCTTCATGATTTCCCATATGATATGCATGTTCTTCTGAGAATTCATGTCTAGTATAAAATGAGTTTTCCATGATTTATATGTTACTCATGTTGTTGTGCATTTTAGTATGATGATTGCATATTTGACTTCATGAGATGATTTGATGAACATGCTTATTTATGTTTTGATGAAATGGCATATTGGTTCCATGATGTTGTGTTGAGCTTGATTTGAGTTGGAGAAGGTAGTTCCTCTTACGTTTATGTGAAATTATGTGTTTTGTGCATAATTGGTTGTGGATGTAGCTTCTACTTCCTTGTGTTGCATTGCTTATGTCTTGAGATGGAGTTGATGTTTCCCCCTTTAAATTGTTCATTATTTTGATGCTGCATGAATAATGGGGTGCTAGTCTTGAGTCTTAAATTTTGTAAGGTGTCTAGATCGTCTTCCGAGGACGAATGTTTCCAAGGGGGAGATAATATAACACTCCGAAAAATAGTAAGTGAAACTAGAGCCTAAACGTAAGGGTTAAAAATCAAAAAATGACTCCCCATAGATTAGTAGACCATCTAGGGTTGAAATGAGGGTTACAAGGATCAAGGCAAATGGGAAAGTGCCAAGGTAAAAGGGGCCAACCCAAGGCCAAAGGCCAAGCCCGCCCCAAACTTGGAGCACACTACCCCAACTTCACGGCCATCACCATGGAGAGTGATCTTCACCAGGCTTGTAGGAGGCCTCTTGGAATTGCCTTGGCCATTGAGGAGTAGCCACTAAGTGGCCTAGCTACTGCCTCAAGGTCCACGAGAGGGACGACGGCCAGTGGTCTTGACCACGGCTCGTGGAGCCCCTCGTGAAGATGCCTTGGACATTTGAGCTAAGGCCCCAAGTAACATAGCTACTGCCTCAAGGACCACGAGAGGAACCATGACTCGTGGTCTTGACCATGACTCGTGGTCTTGACTACGACTCGTGGAGCCTAAGATATACCATGAGTTTACGGTATTATTAATACATTTCACTTAAGAGTTGTGTGTGTCTAGGGCCATTTTGTATTAGAACTAATGATTATTGTGTTATATGTGCAGTAATTAGACTTGGACGAGGTTGAGAGACACAGCAGTTGAATTTCTACAGAAGGAGCCATCTACAGAGATGACCTACGGAGCGTAGGTCCAGTCACACTCTGTAGGTTGGTGTCGTAGGTAGAGCATCAGGGAAGTCTTGACCAAGTGTGGAACCATGGAAGCCATTGACGGACCGTAGGTCGACTTACGGGCCATCCTGCACATCCGTCATTTGTATCAAAAAGTTTGCGTTCCAGTACCAGATGAAAAAGTCTAACTGTGGAGACATGAGAGGGGACCCATGGATCGTAGGTCAACCTACGGTCCGTTCTTCAAGTATGTTGTTTGCATGTGAAAGTTGAAGGTTCCAAGATTCTGAGAAATTGTCTAAGTCCTAAGCCACGGAAGGGACCTATGGACCGTAGGTCGTTCCACGGTCCATAGGTCAGTCTCGTCGATTGAAGCCGTGTCCAGCAGTTTATTTCCTTAATTCACTTCATTTTTGTTTGGGACTATGTTTTCTATAAATAGGGTATGTAAACCTCATTTTTGGGAGTTAGCCACTATTGTTTAACTTTAGTTCTTGGTGTTTTCTTGGGAATTAACTTGCAAACTCTAGCAATTTGATTTCCTAATTTTGCTATATAAAGATTCTTGGTTTGAATTTCAATTGAAGATTTTGGGTTTCTTCTACTCATTACGTAAGTTCATGAATTCTTCTTCTAAAAATATGAATTGTGTTCTTGCTACTATAGGTAACTAAATCCACAACTAGGGTTGTGTGAACCATGAGCAATTAACAAAATATGAATAGTAACTAAGTAATTCTTGAATAGTGTTATTGCATGCATGGATAATTCTTTCGTTTTGAGTCTTTTTAACGGTGCGCATTGTTAGAACTCGCCTTGTTGCTACTTGCCGGACCAAGGAGGTAGTTAATAAGAAAAGAATTATCAACATAGATTTAGTGTGATACTATCTAATAGTCTAATGTCAATTTGTGCGAGGGTGAAAACTAAGCCATACATTGATGTGTTGTCTAATATGTGGTAAAGGTAAGGATTAGTAAATTATACACATGTAGCCGGACCAGGGTGCGGGGTGAAATTCTCTATTTACCAAACTAGGGATTTAGAGATATATAACTTACCACTTTGCATGTGATACACTAGGAAAGGATTACTATTACTAGGATTACCGAGTTATGATCTTATGAGAAACACATACACCCTAGTTACTTTCTCTCATCGATAATAACTAAAATTTGAATCTTGCTCACTTGTTCTCTCAACGACAATCTGTTATTTGTTACACAAAAAACCCCCCCTTTACTTCCTTGTCTCGGAAATACGTTGACTAAACGAATATAATAGTAAGTTAAGTTTTATTCTAAACCATATTCCTCATGGGATCGACCCCAACCTCCAAGTTGGGTTCTTTACTTGATAACGATAGCTTATACTTCTTTAGGGAGGTGTAATTTGAGTGTATCAAATTTTGGTGCCGCTGCCGGGGAATAAGGCTTTTAGATTAAGTTTAACTACATTATTGAACTTTAGTCAATTATTTCCTAATTTTAATTTTTCTGTTGTTTTTGTTTCTCTCAGGTTCCTACTCTAGTGCCAAGTACACAAAGTCGAGGTGAACCACTGACTCCTTACAATCTAGAATTGAATAGAACTTTGTGAAAGATGAATAATCAAAGGTCCCAGTCAATCCTACCGGAGGAAATCTAAGTGATGGAATTGAGTTGCAGCCTCCTAGGGTTGATAATGAGAATGTTCATGTTCAAGGTGAAAATTTTCTTGGAGATGCATTGAGGGTGCAAAATCCACTATCAGAACCAAGGTTGCGTGATAATTATAGGGTCGACTTCAATATCGTTGAATCCGAAGGGCCTATTGTTCTATCTCATCTACCTCTGGGGAATACATTTGTGGTTACTAGCAGTCTGATGCAGATGATTACAGTGAGGGGTTTGTTCTCTGGTTTGGCATCGGAGGATCCACATAGGCACATGGCCAAGTTGAGGAGTGTTTGCAAGAGTTGCGTGGGTCGATCGAAATTGGCCATGGATATCATTGGGTTGAGAGTATTCCCTCTATCATTGACCGGTGATGCTGCTATGTGGTTTACTGAGCTCCCATATAACTCGATTCACACATGGGATCAATTGCATAAGGTGTTCATGGCAAAGTACTTCCCAGTGTCAAAGAAGCTAAACCACAAAGATAAACTCAACAACTTCGTCGCACTACCTAGAGAGTTTGTGAGTAGTTCATGGGATAGGTTCACTGCATTCATAAGAGGTGTTCCGAATCACCGCATTGATCATGAGTCGCTGAAGGAACACTTCTACAGAGGTCAGGATGACAATAGTAAGGTTGTGCTTGATACTATCACTGGAGGTTCACATGGTGAGTGAACTTTTGAGCAGATCACTGAGAAATTGGAGAAAATCTCTTGGAATAAAAAAGCTTGGAGCACTAGAAAGTCAGACACTAGGAGAAGCATGTTTACAGTTCAAGCTACACCTTACCAATCTGCCGATGACATTCATGAGGAGATGGCTCAGATGAGGACCGAACTAGGGTTGGTATTGAAGCATGTGAGCGGAGGTGTTGAAAAGGCAAATGTTGTGAATTAATTGACTAGGAATCCACCACCGGTGGAGGAATTCTACTATGAAAGGGATACTTATGCAGTGAATGCTCAGACGGGGGGTTTTCGAGCCAATGCCCAAGGTTCCAATTCGGACAACTAGCGCCAAGGTCAAGGAAACTAAGCTCCGAACTATGGTAACTACAATCGAGAGGGTTAATATGTCCGGGATGGGAACTATAATCGTGACAACAACTAAAACTAGAACAACTATGGCAACAGAAATGATAGGGTTAGGCCCTATGTTCCTTCTCAAAATCAGGAATCTGGTAATCGAGAAGCTGGGGGTAGTATGTCATGTATTGAGGATATGATGCAGAAGATGATGAAGCAGTTTAATTTGACTGATAAGAATGTGAAGGAGATGCGAAATGACTTGTCTGGTATTGGTCAAAAGGTTGATGCCCATGTAATGTCTATCAAGTAACTTGAGCAGCAGATGAATCAGTTGTCCACTATAGTAAACCCACGTCAACCTGGCACACTTCCTAGCAACACCATCCAAAATCCGAAGAATGATGGGCATTGTATGGCAATCACTACTAGAGGGGGTAAGTAGACCATTGATCCACCTATATCGTCTGAGGTTGACATTGTTGTTGAGAAAGATGATGAAGAGATTGAGGTTACTGGAGAGTCCAAGAAAGCTACAGAGAAGGAAGAAGAGAAACCCAAAAAGTTGTCCCCATACCTAGACCTCCACCTCCATTCCCACAGAGGCTAATTAAGAAGAATGAAGAAAGGAAATACCGCAGGTTTATCGCTATGTTGAAACAACTTTCCATCAATGTTCCGTTGATAGACGATTTGGAGCAAATACCTAGGCATGCGAAGTTTATGAAAGATTTGGTGATGAAGAAAAGGATCGTGAGTTTTGAAGATGATGATAGGTTGCAAGATTATAGTGTTATTGCTACAAGGTCCCTTATGCAGCAAAAGAAGGATCCTAATGCCTTCACTATTCCTTGTACCATCGGGTTGATGAATGTTGCAAAGGCATTGTGCGATTTGGGTACTAGTATTAATCTGGTGCCATTGTCTATTTACAAGAAATTGGGTTTAGGGGATCCAAAACCGACTACGATGCGATTGCTCATGGCCGATAGAACTTTGAAGAGGCCCATTGGTGTGCTCCAAGATGTACTAGTGAAAGTGGAGTCTTTTATCTTTCCGACAGATTTTGTGATACTTGATTGTGAGGTTGATTTTGAAGTTCCCATTATCCTTGGGAGACCATTCCTTGCCACTGGGCGCACCTTGGTCGATATGGACAAAGTTCAGATGAAGTTCCGATTGAATAATAAAGAGGTAACTTTCAACATCTATATATCTATGAAGCAGAGTAGTGAGCTCAAGTCGGTATCAGTGGTGAATCATACTGTAGAGAGTGGTTCTGAGGTGTCTATTGAAGAGAGGTTGGGTGTTGATGCACTAGCAACGGTAATGATGAATTTTGAGGGTGATGGTATTGAAGACTATGATGAATTGGTCGCCGCACTTAATAAGTTTGAATTCCATTCAAAACCAAAGAGATTGGAGTTAGACATGAAGAATCGCGACTCTCCACCCGCAAGACCGTCTGTTGAACAGGCACCAAAATTGGAGCTTAAGGATCTACCATCATATTTTATGTATGTATTATTGGGGAGAGATGGTACTTTACCGGTCATCATTGCGGCAGATTTGAATGTGACACAAGTTGAGGCATTGGTTTCCGTGTTGAAGATGTTCAAGCGGGCTATTGGGTGGACCATTGCAGACATTATTGGGATCCCTCCTAGCATTTGTTCTCATAAAATCCAACTCATGCTGGATCACAACCCTAGTATCGAGCACCAGAGAAGACTAAATCCGCCGATGCAAGAGGTAGTGAAAAAGGAAATCATCACGTGGTTGGATGCTAGAGTTATTTATCCCATTGCAGATAGTAATTGGGTTTGTCCTATTCAGTGTGTGCCCAAGAAAGGTGGGATGATTGTGGTTCTAAATGCAAAAAATGAGCTTTTTCCGATGCGGCCCGTGACTGGATGGAGAGTTTGCATGGACTACCGGAAATTAAATGCTTGGACATAAAAGGACCACTTCCCTATGTCGTTCATGAATCAGATGTTCGACCGACTTGCTGGTAAGGGTTGGTATTGTTTTCTTGATGGTTATTCGGGCTACAATCAGATTTCCATAGCTCCAGAAGACCAAGACAAGACCACCTTCACTTGCCCTTATAGGACTTTCGCCTTCAAACGAATGTCATTTGGGTTGTGTAATGCTCCAGCGACCTTCCAGCACTGTATGATGTCAATATTTTCTGATATGGTCGAGGACACTATTAAGGTATTTATGGATGATTTCTCAGTGGTAGGTGACTTTTTTTATTGTTGTTTAGACCATCTGGCCGAAGTACTTAAACAGTGTGAAGAGTGCAATCTTGTACTCAATTGGGAAAAGTGTCACTTCATGGTGAAAGAGGGGATAGTTCTGGGTCATCGGGTTTCTGAGAAGGGTATTGAGGTTGATAGAGCGAAAGTAGAGGTTATAGAAAAGCTTCCACCACCTATCTCTGTTAAAGGTGTTAGAAGTTTTCTTGGGCATCCAGGTTTCTATAGGAGGTTTATCAAGGATTTCTCCAAAATTGCACACCCATCGTGCAAATTGCTCGAAAAGGAGTATAAGTTTGATTTTGATGATGCTTTTCTGAAAGCATTTAGAGAGTTGAAGGAAAAGCTAGTGTCCGCACCTATCATTATTTCACCAGATTGGGGGTAACCGTTTGAGGTAATGTGTGATGCGAGTGGAGTGGCGCTTGGTGTGATATTGGGACAGGCGAGAGAAGATTCTTCATCCTATTTACTATGCCAGAAAAGCTCTAAATATGGTTTAAAAGAACTATACAGTGACTGAACAAGAACTTCTTGCGGTGGTTTTCGCATCGAGAAATTTCGATCCTACTTGCTTGGTACGAAGGTCATAGTGCATACTGACCATTCTGCATTGAGGTATTTGATGGCTAAGAATGATGCAAAACCGAGGTTGATTAGATGGGTGTTGTTGCTGCAAAAGTTCGACTTTGAGGTGAAAGATAGAAAGGGGACAGAAAATCAGGTTTCCAATCACTTGTCCATATTGGAGGAAGAAGCTATGCCCAAGCTAGGAGATGGGGCTGAAATTAATGATGTTTTTTCGGATGAAGAGGTATTGGCTGCTTCTCATGATCTGATTCCTTGGTTCGCAGACTTTGCTAACTACTTGGCAAAGGATATGGTGCCATCGGATTTATCATTTCACCAAAGGAAAAAGTTTATGCATGATGTGAAGAAGTTCTTTAGGGATGAGCCTTATTTGTACCGTAGTTGTGTTGATGAGATTATTTGTCGCTGTGTGCCCGAGGTTGAGATGTTGAGTATACTATAGGTGTGTCACTCATCGCCTGTTGGTGGGCATCATAGTGGTATTCGGACTGCGCATAAAATTTTGTAGTGTGGGCATTACTGGCCTACCATCCACAAAGATGCTCATGATTTTGTCAAATCTTGTGACTGTTGCCAAAGAGAAGGAAGAATTTCAAAGAGGCAAGAGCTTCCTACGAATCAGATATTGGTGATAGAGTTATTTAATTTATGGGGCATTGATTTTATGGGTCCATTTGTGAGTTCACATGGGAAGAAGTATATTCTTGTTGCGGTTGATTATGTGTTGAAGTGGGTGGAAGCACTTCTGCTTCACAACAATGAAGGTAAAAGTGTCACCGCATTCTTGAAAAAGAATATCTTCTCCAGATTTGGTACACCTACGGCGATTATCAGCAATGGAGGTTCCCACTTCTGTAATAAGTTGTTCAGGGTGCTACTTGAGAAATATGGCGTCCGCCACAATGTAGCCACTCCGTACCATCCGCATTCTAGTGGGCAAGTTGAAGTGTCCAACAAATAGATCAAATAGATTTTGGCTAAGACTATGAATGCGCATAGAACCGATTGGTCAAGGAAGCTTGATGATGCTCTATGGGCCTATCGCACCGCATTCAAGACTCCCATAGGTATGTCCCTGTACCAACTTGTTTATGGGAAGTCTTGCCATTTGCTGGTAGAGCTAGAGCATAAGGCTATGTGGACACTAAAGAAGCTGAATTTGGATTAGGGAGTCGCATCGAATCAGAGAGTAAATGACATGAATGCGCTTGATGAGTTTCGCTTAAGAGCTTATGAAATTTTAGCCTTGTACAAATAGAAGATGAAGAAGTATCATGATCAAAATATCAAAAAGCGTGAATTTGTTGTGGGTGATCTGGTGCTTCTATTCAACTCTAGGTTGCGCTTGTTTCCTGGCAAGCTCAAGTCCAAGTGGACCGGGCCATTCATAGTCACGCAAGTGTTCCCATATGGAGCGATTGAGCTCAAAAACAATGAGGGAACAAGGTTAAAAGTGAACTGTCAAAGGATCAAGGTCTACATGGGAAAAGAGGTGAATGTGAAAGAGGTGGTTGAGGCCTACTATCTTGATGAAGTCTGAGTAATCAAGAGGCCTGCGTCATGCCACGACGTCAAATCAAGTACTGCTTGGGAGGCAACCCAAGATGTACAATCTAGCCAACTATAGGTTTTTCTTTTTGATTTAGGAGTTTTCTTTGTTTGTTTGATTTTCTGTAATTCTTTAGATCGGTAGTTTAGTTGTGTTTTAGCGTTGGCTAGATATAGCATAGGGTCCGTGTCTAAAAAGTGTCCAGAAAATCTAAAAAGAAAGGCCTAACGGTTGCTACATGTGCAGGGATGAAAAGCAAAATCTGCAGAAAAAAGTCTGTTGCAGAGGTCTACGGACCCCATTGATGGTCCATGGTTTCATCCACGGACCGTGAATGGTGTCCATAGACCCCAGGTAAGTTTTTTAAAATTTTCTAAGTACTGGGAGACCTACAGACCCAACCCACAGTCCGTAGGTCGACCCACGGCCCGTAGATGGGGTTTCGTGGGTCCAAAGTTAGGGTTCTATCGACCCAACCTGGACCCCTTTCTAGTAAAACTCTTCATTTTTAAATTCTTCTCCCACTTCCCATATTCCCTCCTAACCGTTTCTAACCCCTCCAAATCCCATAACTCCCTCATTATATCCCCAAATCACTCCTATCTCCCATACATATCATCCCTTCTACCATATTTCCGTTCCTCTCTCTCCCAAACCTGATCACACTTATTTCTCCCTTCCCAAGAAGAGTTCAAGGTCTGGGTTCGGTGTCACAACGGGCTAAGGAGTTTTAGCATCACACAATCACCCACTTCCATCACTTGTAAGGTAAACAATTTCAACTTAACTCTGAATTTAGGTATTCATTGTTTAATTTATGAAGTCATGAAGTGGATCTTGACCTTGGGTTGTTTCTGTATGAAAATGCATGATAAACTATAGTTAGAAACACCCTTGGGACGATAGAATGTGATTGTGTTGTCTTTGTAATCAAAATAACTTTGGGTAAATACTCTAAATGGAAGTTTCGACTTAGGGTTCCTAGTTTTGTATGCAATAAATGTTGAAGAATGAGTAATCGGAACCATCGGGATGACAAACTACCATAAATTGTGTTGAAATGCATGATTAGACTTGGGTTGATTGTTTGAATGGTTGAAAAATGGTTTACATATGAAGCATGTCTGATACCTGGCATAGATCTGACCTACGAGACCCGGTCTACGGACCGTAGGTCAACCTACGGACCATAGATCAGGTTTGTGGGTCTGGTGCACATGAAGAATCCACTAAGTGTGGAACCACGGTGGTGGACTACGGTCCATAGGTCAACCTACGGACCGTTCTGCACTTATGTGGTTCCCATCAGAGCCCAACTCTTTGGGATCTCTGACCTACAGAGGGAACCCACAGACCATAGGTACCCACTTTAGGTGGCCACTGAAGCTACTATTTGAAAAAAAATTGGTTTTAGTTTTTGTTCGTTCTTTGTTCTAAAAAACTTTTGAGTGTGTTATTAGTCTATTTGGGTACTAACTAAGCCTCCACAGGTACCATGGCTCCCAAGAGAACTCTGACTTACGTACCAAGGGGCAAGTCAAAGTCTGTGGTCCCAACCTTAAGGCTCATTAATGAAGACATTGATGTGGAGAAGGATCCCTCCTATGTTCCACCTACTACGAGGACATCCCCAACTGCACCCTGTACTACCTAGAATCAATCCAAGCAGGTGCTTCCCGACATAGTCACTGCCTCCCAATATTATGAGGAGGATACACTGATCGGATCAACGACTAGTTCTGTTTTCGGCTCTGAGTCTGCCTCTGCTTATGGTTCTACTTCTGGCTCTGCATCCGGCTCTAGTTCACATAGGAGGACAGCCTCGTATGATGAGGCTACTAGTGCGGTGGACATTCCTATACCACCTAACACGGAGCCTACTTTAGTTTTTGAGGAGCCAAACCAGTGGTCTGTAAGTGGTCAATTTACAGGGATGCGAGGATGATCACTGAGAAGAAAAGGATTGCTCGTATAGTCACTGATGAGCGTCGGGTTCTGAAAGGCAGCCTGCACACTGCGCCCGCCATTCATGAGATTTTCAAGAGACACAGGTGCAATTGGATGGCCCGTCGCCCAGGGTCATACAACGAGCAGATGGTGAGGGAGTTTTATCCCTCCTATGCAGCCACCCTCCAAGGTTCCATTCACAAACAGGACAAGCCCACCGCAGAGGGCCTGCTCAAATCTACTCTAGTTAAGGGTTCTTAGTTGATATATCGGAGGCTACTATCCGTCGATTCCTATACGACCCGGGCCATACTCTAGCTATCAACTCGGGAGTGTTTGATTATCGTTGGGACATAGTGAGAAGTGGGGCATTCTAGCGGATGTGGAGCAAAGGGAGAGTTTATTACATTGGTTGGCCCATCACCATGCCACAGATGGAGAGCACGTCGAGTGGGTCAGCACCCCGAGTCTAGGTATCAGGAAGGCCACCTTGACTTTTGTGGCCAAATTCTTATGGCTATTAATATGCAACTAGGTGTCTCCTACACAGGCGGATAATATTCTTACATGGGACCGCGCGGTTATGGTTGCAGCATTGGTTGCAGGGTTGGAGATGGATTTTTCCCGCATCATTATTGCGGATATTCACAAGAGGACCTTCAAGGCCACCACTACTTACCACTTCGCTTGCCTCATTTTTTCAACTGTGTAGGGATTCTGGAGTACCGGTCTGGCATTGTGACAAATTGATCCAGGTGACCAACACCCTAGATATATGTCTGATTCTAGATGAGGCGAATGTGGTGGCACCACGCCGAGAGCTGCAGGTTGAGGTGCCCTACTGGGAGCAGACTTAGTGATTGATGTGGAGCAGATACAAGTTGATGAGCCTGCCCCTCCAGCCCCCACTGAGGATACTCCAGCTTCCCATTCTCTGACCGCCAGTCAGGCCCCGAGCTCTTCCAGAGCCACCTCCTCTTCAAGGTCTTCCTCCGTGCCATTAGCTCAAGTCCAAAAGTTAGAGGCTAAAATGGCCACACTACTATAGCATGTGAGGTCGTGGATACAGCGGGCGATTGAGGAGTCTGCGACTAGGGTGGAATAGTGGATGGAGCAGATAATGGACCGTAAGATTCAGGCAGTCCACCAACACCTTGATGCTTTTGAGTTGTGTGTCTTGGAGCATCCAGACCCCTCCATCAATGTTTCTGCCTTCTGGAAGGACTTAGTGTCTGGGCTGATCTTGACATTCTCCTAGCTCCACCAGAGACTGAGCCCGAGTCGGCCCCCACAGCACCGGTTGATGATACAGTGTTAGATGCTCTATTCGGGGATAAGATGCCTCCACCTTCTTTCTCCCGTCATGCTAGAAAGCGCCCCCGCTCTAGTCGGGCTTTTGAAGACACTGAGGCTAAGAGAGTTCGCAAGAAGGAGCGCCAACAATTTGAGGAGGCTCGAAGGGTGTCTATAGTTGATGAGGAAACACGCCAGCAGTAGGCTAGGGAGGTTGGTGTTGGTGCCTCGAGTAGTGTGAGCACCACTGATGGTGAGCGCCAGCAATTTGAGAAGGCTCAAAGGGCGTCTATAGTTAATAAGGAAACACGCCAGCAGCGGGATAGGGAGGTTGGTGTTGGTGCCTCGAGCAGTGTGAGCACCACTAATGGTGCGGTGAGAGTGGCTGATAGCACTATTGATGGTGTTGTGACAGTTGATATGGGAACTACTAAGGGTGACCCAAGTGTTGATCCAGCGGGCTTTGGGAAACTGAACCCACCCGTTTGTTGATAGGTCTTCGACGCTATACGCCACAGATTTGCTTCACCCGATCCTTTATTCTTTACTTTTTGTGCATTGGGTTCAATAGCACTCTATTTTGTTAGGGATGGGATAAACGGATTGTGAATGATAGGGTGAAGTCTGAGTAAACCCAACTCATAATCCTCTCTTGGGGTTTTCTTGCCTCTTTTCCCTCAAAAGACTATGCTAATTTCTGTTGAACCGGCATGTGTTAGGATTGTATGTGTAGAAGCATGAGAAAGAATGAAGCATGATGGCATAATTAAGAATGAAAAATGATACCCATCCAAAAGTTGTGATATGTGCTAAAATATATAGGCTAGAATGAGTTCAATGTGTTGGCTCTGAATGTGACATGATAAGAACTGATTTGACCTCATGACTTAAGCTATAAACTTGAACGGGGTAATCTGATAATGAAACAAGGTGCCAAGAGTGTGTGAGGATAGTTGAATGTTCAGACAGTTTTGTGTCAATCTAGAACTTGCCCCGTTGGTCCTGCTAGGATAATCTAGGTTATAAGTTAGGAATTGATCATAGGCCATTGTTCAAATTAGTCCACTTAAGCCTAAAATGATCTAACTAAATGGTAGCACTGTTCCCTTTTGATCCAAATATTTGAGCCTAAAATTGACCATTTATTTTTATTCACCTAACTCACCTTCCCTTAAAAATAGTCTTGGACCCGGTCCCTCCTTGGGCATGTGCAGCTTGACTTAGGCCAAAAGCCTAAGTTGAGGGTGGCTAAGTCAAAAGTGACCTTGATCTTGGCTCTGGTCCGACATCGGACATTGTGCACCTCAACTAATGCAAAATGCATAAGTTGAGGGTGGCTATGAAAGAGGAAACCAAATGAAAAAAGGGTATGAAAAGAGTTCCGTGATGAAAAGAGAAAAAGAAAGAGGATGTGACTTTGTGCAAAAAGAAAAAAATTGTTGAAAGAAACAAAAGAAAAATGAAGTGAAAGAAAAAGAATAAAGTGTGAAATAAGAGTCATAAATCAAAAGTCACATCCATGTTGCAAAGAGTAAGGGAAAGAAAGTGAAAAGAAAAGATGCCAAAAATAGGTCAAGAAAGAGGTAAATTGCCAATATAATGTCAAGGAGGGTAGAAAGTCACTAAAAAGTACCCAAATGTACCACACCTGACCCTAAGCCTACGTTACAAGCTAAGAAAGTCCTATAGTGATCCTAGCAACTAGTTTGGAGAGTCTAAGTAGTGAAAATATGGGAAAGCCTATGGTCTTGAGCACTAACTGTACTTGAAGTTACTTCTGAGAGTGAGTGTTGAATGAATCCTTGTACTCAAAATCATATTCATTGTGTGAAAAAGGGGTTTCGTTTGAAGTAAGGGCACTAGTTACATTGTCGAAGAGTTGGTACCTTGGTGATGGTGAAACAGTGTATGTTGTGTGTCTATTGATCGATCTTTGTCATATCTTGATCCGCATGAGTTAGCTTGTTGAGTCTAAGAGATAAGATTTGCACTCAAAAAGAGAGTCGGGATAGAAAGCCATGTGATTGCATATGCTTGATTTCAAAGCTTTGAATTTACCCAAAAGCTAGGGTTGTTGAGTCATGGGTTCTCTTTAAAAACATTTTAAATGGTTGACTTATGATGGATTATGATTGAATTGATCATTAATTGTTGATTTATGATGAAATACCCCCAAGAACTCATGAATCCCCCATATTACTAATTTGTGATTTCATGATGTGGGATGATTGATTTTAGAAGTATGTCAATTGATTATGTCTATATTGATTGAGTTTATTGAATCATGATATTCTCCATATCTAATGTAATAATTCTAGATGTTTGGGTTGAATGTGATTCATGGTCCTTGAAGGGAAAATTATGAGGGTTTGTACATGTTTATGAGAATTGTGTATGAGCTTATGATTCACTTAGAACATGAAGATCCTATGACTATTGTGTAATTGTGGTATTGTTGAAAGATCATTCTCCCCATACCATTACACATGACTATGCATGAAAGGTCTATGACTATGATAATATTGTTGTGTTGATTGAAAGGCTATTCTCATGAACACACAATGAACATAATGTGAAAGGTTTACTTACATAATAACGATTCTAAGGTTGAAAGTCCATTCTCACCTAATTGAATCTATGAGCTATTTTATGAGTTGTGTTGAATGAAGGGTAAGATATTCCTTCATGCATGTATATTCAATTCAAGACAAAATGTGTAAATTTTGGGGAAGTAATGCTTAGCACCGAGTGGATATGGAATGTGAGATAGAGGCCCTCCTATCAATTCAAAAGGCCGAGTCATCTAAAGTAATCTCATGAGATGGAAGCTCCCCCGTCAATTCAATAGGTTTGGGGTTTCTAAAAGCAATCTCCCTATCCCGTAACTATGTGCCCACATAGGTCTTTAGCTAGTGGATCCACCTAAAAGCTAATACATTTAGTTCTACCTTAGGCAAGTAGGACATCTCTTTTCGGTGTGGGACATGACATCGGATTCCATGTAGCTCACATGGGGTATGTCAATTAAGGCTATTTTCCTTACATAACAATAATATGAATATGACAAGAACATGAACATGAACTATACTTATGACTTCTCAAGGAGTTCTACTTAGTGTGAGTGGGGGTATGGGACTTCACTTATGTATTGCACAAGTAGGCTTTGGAAAGGGGTTATGGTGTGGTTTTCTTATGCTATGAAGATATATGAGTTTATGCATGTATGTTATGGATTGTTGCTAAGAGTGACTTTACTTGCTACAAGTTATAAACATGAATGTTTACTTGTCTATGTGTATTGGCTATGGATGAGGTCAAAGTATGATATGCATGATTATGGTTGCCTAAAAGTGGTACTTAGTATTAGATAGGATTATGGGATCTTGTCTATGCATTGCACAAGTATAGCTTAGGGTTGCTTAGAAAATGGTTTGGCTTATGTATTTACACCAATGTGCATAACGACTCTTAAAGTTGATAAAATGCATAGTTTCAACTAAATTGTCCCTTTTTGCATGTTTTTAGGATTTTTATGCATGGCTTCCATACTTGGTGCAATTTTATACTAACCCATATTTTCTACATTTTTCTATAAGTGTAGGGCCCGGTTGTTGAGGTGTGCTTCCTTCTTGATCAAAATCTTGGATTGATTATTCTCCACGCTTTCGGTGAGTCCTCAGGGTTCGAGGACGAGAGTTGTTCATTTATAGTTTCTATCTTACATTCTCTTGGAGACTCTGTTGTAAAGGGTTGTGACCCTTATTAATATTCAATTGTATTACATGGTGTAATAAGACAATGTCTAGACTTCTATTTGATTTTATGAAAATACTTAGATTGTAAAAAGTTTTTAATTCTGCATCATTTCTATTACTTATGTTTATGATATGCTAAGGGCTTGTATGAGACCCCTTCGGGGTCAAGTACGTCGTGTTACATCTAGGGGGTACCCCTAGGTCGTGACACTAGGCGACTCGCCAAGTGGAACCTTGGTCTGCCAAATATTCCAGAATGCCTCCCCATGGAGGAAGCCGACTAGGCGATGGAGAGGGCCCTTAGGCGATGCGCCAACCTGGTTGGCGAGCCCTGACCTAGCTCGCCTAAATTTCCAGCTGCAACGTCATGGGGACAGTCCACTAGGCGACCCCAAGTGCACATTGGTGACTCGGCAAGTCACTTGGGCGACCATGTTGCCCCCTCGCCAAAAGGTCCAAAGGAGAAAATGTTTTCCTTCACTCTTTCTTGGTAGTTTAGGCCCTTGACCTCTTTATTGACTCTTACCCCTTTCATTTTAGTGATAGTTTAGTTTACACATTTCTGGAATGTTACAATATCTCCCCCTTGGGAATATTCGTCCTCGAATGACGATCTAGACACCTTACGGAAAAAGAGACTCAAGACTAGCGGCCCATCATCCATGAAACATTAAAATAATGCACAATCTAAAGGAGGAAACATCAACTCCTTCTCAACATAGTCAATGCAATACAAGGGAGTAGGAACTACATCTATCAACCCAATATGCATGAAATTCCATATATCTCATATTCATAGGAGGAACTACCTTCTCCAACTAGAATAATGCTCAACACAACATCATGGAGCCAATATGCAGTTACTCTCAAAAGCATACTAAAGCATGTTCATCAACATATCTCACGAAATCAAATAGGCAACTCATACTAAATGCACAACAACATGAGGAACATAAATAATGAAAACTCATTTTCTCACTAAACATGAATTTCATCAAGAACATGCATAACATAAGGAAATCATGGAAACACAAAATTCATACATGACTCCCAAAACACTAAAACTTAAGAGGGAATAATTACATCAAGATTGAATAGGAGTAGAAGGAAAGAGATGAGGATATCGGGACTTCATATCGGCCTCGGCCTCCCAAGTAGCACCCTCGACTAAATGATTCTTCCATAAAACCTTAACGGAAGCTATTTCCTTGTTTCTCAATCTCTTGACTTGTCGGTCTAGGATTCCTACCGGAACCTCTTCATAGGAAAGTCTTTCATCAACTCCCAACCCTTCTAGGGGAAAAATGGAAACCGGATCCCCAATACACTTTTTAAGCATAGAGACATGAAATACCGGGTGAACCATGGCCAACTCATTTGGCAAATCCAACTCATAGGCAACTTTCCCAATACGCTTCAAAATTTGATATGGGCCTACATACCGTGGAAGAACTTTCCCTTTCTTGCCAAACCTCATCAAACCCTTCATAGGTGAGATTTTCAAATAGACCCAATCACCAACTTCAAATTCTAGGTCTCTTCTCCTTATATCGGCATAAGACTTTTGCCTACTTTGAGTCATTCTCAACCTTTCTCTAATGAGCTGAACTTTCTCAATAGCTTCATAGACCGATTCGGGACCAATAAGAGTAATTTCACCTACTTTAAACCACCAACCGGACACCTACATCTCCTACCATACAAGGCTTCAAAAGGAGCCATACCGATACTTGAGTGGTGACTATTATTGTAGGCAAACTCTATTAATGGCAAGTGGTCATCCCAATTACCCTTGAAATCTATAACACACGCCTCAACATGTCCTCTAGAGTTTGAATGGTGCGTTCCACTTGACCATCTGTTTGAGGATGAAAAGTCGTGCTAAGCTCGACCTTAGTACCAAGCCCTTTTTGGAATGACTTCCAAAAGTGTGAAGTAAATTGAGTATCACAATCTGAAATGATGGATAAAGGAACTCCATGTAACTTCACTATCTCTCTTATGTACAAGTTGGCATAGTCTTCCGCCGAATATGAAACCTTAACGGGAATAAAGTGGGCTGATTTTGTCATCCTATCAATAATTACCCAAATAGAATCATGTTGCCTTTGGGTACGAGGAAAACCCACAATAAAATCCATATTCACCTCTTCCCATTTCCAAGTGGGAATTGGTATATCTTGTAAAAAAGCCTCTCGGCCTTTGGTGCTCAACCTTAACTTGTGACAATTAGGACATTTGGCTACAAATTCTGCAATATCCTTTTTCATGCCATTCCACGAATAGACTTCATGTAGATCACGGTACATCTTGGTGGCTCCCGGATGAATAGAATACCGAGAACTATGAGCCTCTTCTAATATTTGCTCTCTTAAGCCATCGACATCCGAAACACATAATCGACCTTGGTACCTAAATAACCTATCTCCCCCTTCGAGAAAGACTCAACGGACTTCTTGAGTACCGACTCTTTCAACTCAGCTAATATAGGATCAAGGTCTTGTTTAGACTTTACATCCACCAAAAAGGACGATTCGAAGCCATTATAAACCATGAAACCACCCATGGTGGAATCCACTAGTTGGACACCTAGCCAGGCCAATCTATGCACATCACGGACTAACTCATTCTTTTCATCTTCTATATAATTCACACTACCCATGGATAATCTACTAAGTGCATCCACTACAAGATTATCTTTGTCGGGGTGATAAAGGACACTCATGTCATAATCCTTCAAAAGTTCTAACCACCTTCTTTGTCGAAGATTCAAATCTTTTTGACTAAACACAAATTGAAGACTCTTGTGATCGGTGAAAACTTTCATATGGACCCCATACAAGTAATGTCTTCATATTTTCAAAGCAAACACAACCGCCACTAATTCAAGATCATGGGTCGAATAATTCATCTCATGCACCTTAAGTTGTCTTGAAGCATAGGCAATCACCTTACCATGTTGCTTGAACACACATCCCAACCCCTCTCTAGAAGCATCACAATATACTACGAACCCATCGGTACCCTCTGATAAGGTCAAAATCGGAGCGGAAGTAAGTCGATCTTTCAACTCTTGGAAGCTTTTCTCACAAGCCTCCGACCACTCAAATTTAGCTTTCTTTTGAGTCAAAGCCGTCAACGGAGAAGCAATGGAGGAAAACCCCTCAACAAACCTCCTATAGTAACCGGCCGAACCCAAAAAGCTTCTAATGTCAGAAGGGGTTATAGGTCTAGGCCAATTCTTGACCGCATCCATCTTCTTAGGATCTACCTCAATACGCTTGCTTGACACAATATGACCAATAAAGGGTATGGACCTTAACCAAAACTCACATTTACTAAACTTCACATATAATTGGTGGTCTTTAAAGACATGCAATACAATCCTCAAATGGTCCATATGTTCACCCTCACTCCTTAAATAGATCAAAATATCATCGATAAACACAATCACAAACATATCAAGGTAGTGTCTAAACACCTTATTCATTAGGTCCATAAATGTCATCGGGGCATTTGTCAACCCAAATGACATAACCACAAATTCATAGTGTCCATACCGGGTCCTAAGGTCATCTTAGGAATATCAACCCCTCTCACCCTTAGTTGTTGATAACCCGAACGAAGATCAATTTTCGAGAAGTAACTATCCCCTTGGAGTTGATCAAATAAGTCATCGATTCTCATAAGGGGATATTTATTCTTAATGGTTACTTTGTTCAATTGGCAATAGTCGATGCACATTCTAAGAGACCCATCCTTGTTTCTAACAAAAAACATCGGAGCACCCCATGGAGAGATACACGGATGAATAAAGCCCTTATCTAACAAATCCCTTAATTGCTCCTTCAACTCTTTCAACTCAGCCGGAGCCATTCTATAAGGAGGAATGGAGATAGGTTGCGTATCCGGTAAAAGATCAATGCCAAAATCTATTTCCCGTTTGGGAGGAATACCAGGAAGGTCATCGGGAAAAACTTCTGGAAACTCATTCACTACCGGAACCGACTCTACAGAAGAGGTTTAAGACTCCACATCCATCACCCTAACAAGATGGTAAATACACCCCTTGGAGATCATTTTCCTAGCTTTGAGGAAAGAAACAAATTGACCTCTAGGGATAGAATTTCCTCCCTTCCACTCTAAGATAGGCTCCCTTGGAAATTGGAATTTAACCACTCGAGTCCTACAATCTATAGAGGCATAACATGCATGCAACCAATCCATACTCAAAATCACATCAAAGTTTAACATGTCTAACTCTACCAAATCCACCAAGGTAACTTTATGGGACAAAGAAATAGGACAACTTCTATAGACTCTTTTTTCCATCACCGAGTCACCAACCTGGGTAGAGACCGTAAAAAAGGTTCTACTAACACTTTGGGAATATATCAAACTTCATGGCCACAAAAGGTGTAACCAAGGACAAAGTGGCACCGGGGTCTAACAAGATATATACATCAATAGAAAAGACTTTTAACATACCGATCACCACATTTGGAGAGCTCTCTTGGTCACCTCGGGATTGAAGAGCATAAAAGCAGTTTTGCTTTCGGGAATTGGGGTTGGAACAGCTTGGTGGAGCTTGTTTATCTTCCTTTCATTTAGCCTTGATCATAGGAAAGTCTCTCATCTTGTGGCCACTCTTCCCACAACCGTAGCACCCATCCGAACCAATTAAGCATTTGCCCTCATGTTTTCTACCACATTTTGCACAATTTGGCCTAGCAACATAAGAACCACAACTATTACCTCCTTGAGGTTTAGGGTTAGAGACCCTATCATTGTTGGCCCTTGGGGGAGCTTTTGAGGAGCCTTGGTTAGAGAACCTTTTCTTGAACCTTGTTCTACCTTGTCCATCGGACCTAGCATTGGAGAAATTCTCACCGGTCCTAGCCCTCTTCACTTCCCTATTCTTGTCTTAGAATTTCTTTTCCTCCATTTGTTGAGCATACACTATGATATGGGAGATATCCATATTATCATGAAGCATTGCCAAATGAATTTCTTTTCTCACCAATCTAGACACACCCGTCAAATACCTACTCATCATATCCCTTGATTCTACAACCAAAGCCGAAGCATACTTGGACATTTGGGCAAATTTTAGAGAATATTCTTGAACACTCATACCTCTTTGATGATGGTTAACAAATTTTTCCACCATAGCTTCTCTCAACTCTCGAGTAAAGAACCTATCAAGGAATGCCGACTTGAACACTTCTTCATCTATTGGGCCCGCTCCTACCGGCCTATTGTTCTTCCATTGAGTATACCAAACTTTAGCAACACTCTTCAATTGATAAGCGGCTATCTCCTCTTTCTCTACCGAAGTCACCCCTATATCATCAATTATCTTATAAACCTCATCCAAAAGTTCTTGAGGATCCTCTCCTACTTTGGAACCAAGAAACACGGGAGGGTCACTCTATCATAATCCCTCAATCTAGAAGTCGTGGAATTCACATTGATGTTCATAGGGTCCATCACCTCTCTATTGGCTTGAGTTGTCACAAGTTGAGCCAACAATTGGATAGTAGACCAAAATTCCGCATGGGTCACATTTTCAACCACGGGATCAACCGGAGCTTGGTTAACTTGAGGACTTGAGGAACTCTTTGATTCACATTCTCCTCTTCCACCCTTCTTGCATTAGCCCTTCATGTATTCATTTCCAGAAGACACAAGAGAAGGGTTAAGAGAGGGACTTTTATAGAGCTAAACTCTAAGGCACAACTCAAGAATAATGAAATAAGTGATATTTCCTAAACATTTTATAGCCTCTCACTCATAAATGTGGCACGCTTCACACTCATGAACAAGACTCTACTAGACGTGACATATGAGAGATCATCCTAGAATCATTCTAAACTTTTTGCTCTATTTACCAAGTTTGTCATGACCCAAAGGTACCCCCTAGACGTAACATGGCACATAGGATCCCGAAAGGCACCATGTAAGCCACTTAGCATATCATAACATAAGCAAAGAAAAATAGAAGGTAAAAACACAATACAAGTCTTAAAATTTTGCATAAAAGCAAGCAGAAGTCTAGACTTGTCTCAATTAGCCATCTACTACAATCGAGTATCAAAATAGGGTCACAGCCTTTACAATATAGTTTCAAATGAAAGTACAAGAAAAGAAATTAGGGAATTACCATCCGTCCTCGAACCATGAGGACTCACCAATAAGCAAGGAGAATCGTCAATCCAAGCTTAGACCAAGAATGATATCACCTCAAGAACTGGGACCTACACTTATAGAAAATAAAGAAGAAATATGGGTTAGTACAAAAATGCACTAAGTGTGATAGACATGCCAGAAATCGTTAAAGCATGCTAAAAAGGACATTTTAGTTGAAAACCATGCACTATATCAAGTTTGAACTCATCATGAATACATTGGAAAATCATAATTCATAAGCCATATTGTCATGCATAGATCATCATATCATAATGGAAACATATCACAAATACCCTTAAAGTCCACTTGTGCAATGCATAAGTAAGATCCCATAATCCTACCTATACTTAGTAAAGTTTCTTAAGTAACTATGGTCTATAAATCGTATCCTTGTTTATATTAACATATTAGGGAATAAGCCTTAACCGACATAGATCATGTGAGCTAAACATGGAAGCCGGTGTCTACCCCACACCGAAAAGGGGTTGTTCTACTTGCCTAAGGTAGAACTATACATCCACTAGAAAAAGACCTATGAGGGCACATAGTTTACGGGATAAGGAGATTTCTTCTAGAAAACTGGACTCTACTAAGGTATAAGGTTTCCATCTCATGACTACTTTGGGAACCCGGACTCAACTAATGTATAAGGAACCCATTTAGAAAACTAGACTCAACTAGTGTAGAAGCTTTCAAGGGGAAGTCAGACTCAACTATCGTATAAGCATCCATCTCATATTCATATCCACTCGCTGCTAAGCATTGATTCCCATAGATTGCATATTAAGTCTTGACTTAAGTGCATATTGTTGGAAGGGTGTCTTGACACTGAATCCACATACATCATACTATAGCTCCTAGATTTGAAAGGTGAGACTAGTCTTCCAACCTTAAAATCACTACATGTGACCAACCTTTCACATCATATCATAATTAACCCAAAGTGTGTACATAATAATAATCATCCAATCAACACAAAAATTAGGTCATAACCATATTCACTTTACTCTCAAAGTGATCTAAATGCATTAGCATAAACCTCATAAACATACATACCTCTCATGCTTTGCCCTTCAAGGACCATAATCACATTCAATCAAAATATCTAGGATTACTACATTAGAAATGAATGCTAGCATGATTCAATTACTATTATTAATATAAGCATGATTTCATAATACTTCTCTTTCTATAAATCACCCACACTTTTAGATTCAAATTGGGGAAAATAGGGGAATTCATGGGTTCTTGGGGAAATTCATCATAAATCACCAATTAAATCATAATCCATCATATATCAACCATTAAAAACGTTTTTGGAAAGAACCCACAAGATTGAAGACAAACCCTAACTTTGGGGAAATCACTAGTTTTGAAATTGAATTTGGAGGGACTCCTTGGATGGAAATTAACCAAGGATAAAAGACTACCATACCTTAGTAATGATTCTTCAAAGAAATTGAGTGCAACGGCCTTGATTCTTCAAGACCTAGCTTCAATCTACTCTTATTCTTCCTTGAGTTCTAGAGAGAAAAATTCTTTTGGTGAAGATGAAGTTTTGGGTTTTCTTTTTTATTCTAGAAAAGTGACTTAATTGGGGGAAATTTGAGCCTAAAAAGCTTATATACTTACTAGGGAAAGAGTAAAACATTGTAGGATCAATTTAGGAAGAATAACTAAAGACCCCTAACTTTCTAACTTAAAACTACCTAGCTTGCATGATTTGGCTCGCCAAGTGGACCCTTGGTGCGCAAAATTTTCCAGAATGCCTCCCCATGGAGGCAGCCTACTAGGTGATGGAGAGGGCCCTTAGGCGATGCGCCAACCTGGTTGGCGAACCCCGACCTAGCTCGCCTAAATTTGCAGCAGCTAGGTCATGGGGACAGTCCACTAGGCGACCCCAAGTGCACATTGGCGACTTGCCAAGTCACTTGGGCGACCATGCTGCCCCCTCGTCAAAGGGTCCAAAGAATAAAATGTTTTCTTCACTCTTTCTTGGTAGTTTAGGCCCTTGCCCTCTTTCTTGACTCCTACCCCTTTCATTTTAGTTCTAGTTTAGTCTACACATTTCCAGAATGTTACACATCATGTCCAAAAGGGAAATACATGAAAGAAACTAAACAATGAAACTCCGTCCTCGAAGCATGAGGACTCACCAAAGCTCGGGAATCAATGAAATCACCAACTAGCCATGAAATTGAGCACCCTGAATATCGGACCCTACATTTGGGGAAAATGTAGGCAAGAGTATGTGTTAGTACAAAACAATGTACGAAGTATTATAGCCATGCAAAAAACATTTAAAATATGCTAAAAGGGGACATTTCATTTCATGAAATGCAATTGACCAAGTTAAACATCATATGAAAGAATTATAAAGCATAAGTCATAAACCATGGTCAATGCAAGCTAACTTCTTCTTTAACATCTTTGAACTCATACTTGATACTCCTTGAGTAACCTTAGTTCATTATTACTTGTGGGGAATTATCCTTAAGCGACATGAGACCATGTGAGCTATAACATGGAATTAGGTGTCTACCCCACACCGAAAAGAGGTTGTTGTACTTGCCGAAGGTAGGACCTTGAACTTCTAGCTTAAGTGGATCACTAGCTAATTAACCTATATGGGCACATAGTTATGGGATAAGGAGATTGCTACTAGAAACCCGGCCTATTCTACGAGAGAGCTTCCATATCATGAGATTACTTTGAAAACCCGACCTCTACTACGGGAGAGCTTTCATCTCACTATTAATATTCACTCGGTGCTAAGCATAAATTCCCACCAAATAGTCATTTCTTACTCAACTTCATTACTCATGAAAGGGTGCCCTTGGCCTATCGATTCAAGCTAGTTTCATTAAGATAGCTCCTAGTCTTTGATTCAATTAGGTGAGAATACCTTTCAATCTAAGAATCCTTTCTGTGTGAGAAAACCTTTCGCATCATGCTAGTATGTGTTTTAGTGAGAATATCCTTTCACAACACAACATCATTATTGATACTTTACTCTCAAAGCACCCTTAAAACATTTGCATATATTTCATAAAACAATACATAAGTCCATAATTCACCTCCTTGAGGTCAAAACCCAATTTCAATCAACAACTCTTAGAAAACATAGGTTAGATATGGATTTCATCATAAATTCATGTAATACTAGTAATGCATGCTCAATTTCATGAAACTCTTCCTTGAAGATCAAAATCCCTCAACATATAGTTCATAACTTGAAAATATAGGGATCACATGCGTTCATAGGGAATTCATCATAAAAGCATTGCAATTCATCAATTCATGCATAGAAGATCATAATAAACTCATTTAAATCAATAATAAAGAGAACCCATGAGAATAGATGAAAACCCTCACTCAATTGGGGAATTCTACCTTTTGAAATAGAGAGATTTAGGAACTCCATGGATGAAGACTAGCATACCTTGAGTCCAAAAGCTAGCCTTCAATGAAGGAATTGGAACCGTAGCTTGAAACCCTAAGTGAATCCTTCTTCTTCTTCTTCAAATTTCTAGAGAAAGAATATTTGAGAGGAATTGGTTTTCTTTTGGGAATTTGGAATAATGAAATAAATGGGGTGAATTTGGGAATTAAAAGGTTTATATAGGGCTCCTAGACATTGGCAAAATGACATATTATAGGAATTAATTAATTAGGAAAACACCCAACTGACCCTGAAAATAACTGCCAGTAGGTGAACCACGAGACCCCCTACGGTCCGTCCTGCACACTCGTGAGTGGTGGCCTGCGACTATGTTCTTGGGTCTTCGAACCTCGAGCCCCTTCCACGGACCGTGGTCTGACCAACAGTCCGTTGGTCAGGCCGTGGTTCTTGGCTTCTAGACTAGTGCTTTGGCAGGCCAACCACGGACCACACCTACGGTCTGTGGTCCCTTCCACGGGTCATGGGTGGCTGACGTGGTTTGGCTCCTGCAGCACCTCGAAAGCTATAATTTATCGTCTTTCGGATACGGAGTGTAACATTAACTCAGTATAGCTTTGAGTTATATACTCGTTAAAGTATTAAACTTGATTGAGATTATTTTTTCCTGAAATGTTACATTGTAGTTAAACTAATAAAATCAAAATTAAATATGTTGAAAGTAAATATGCTTGTAAATATTTATGATTAAAACACTAAGATTCTGTTCCCACAATAAATTGATTCCGCTTTTCAATAATCGTGCAATTACATGCACTTAAGGTTACAAATATTCACTTGGTCTCTTGCAATTTTACTCAGTCTCTTTCGAGTTCATGAACGAATTTGTCTATATGTGATACTTCTTCAACTATATAAGTTATTGAAAATAACAATTTCCGATTATACCAAGGAGATTCAATTATGTCTAATGTAAATCTATTAAAGCAGGGTTAACTCCTCAAATTCATGTAAATCTTCCTTAACAAAATTCTAACCCAGTCTTTCAAGTCTATATATTAAGATATTATAGTGTAGGTTGATGTTTGCATCCACTAATCTTTTTTTATTAAGAACGAAATGAAGTTTGATATCTAATGGCCCTAGTAATATGCAATTACATGAAAATCACACAATCTTATTGGGTTTCACAACATCACTAGAAGATTTAACTATTCATACGGTTAAAGAAATAACGACAATAGAAATCAAAAGAAAGCATTAACTCACCATAAATGTTGAAAGCTTTAATAATGTTGAATACTTCATTCAAGAACTATGAAAATTGTAAACTTGGACGAGAAGAACTACTACTACAAAACCCTAAAATGTATCTACTACTACTATTCTCACCTCTCCTTTTCAATTGAAGCCTGCACTTCTAGTTATTATGGTCTAAGAAAGTAGAATCCTAAACAAATAAAGTAAGTTTCACTGGCAGATTATCCATGACCATCAATTGTTTTACCGTTCATAGACTCAACTTTACACCATCCATTGATTTTTTCCTAAAGTGGCCTCATGTTTTATTATGTAATTGTGCTTTTGATTTCATATGCACTCGATTGTCTAACAGATTCTAGGACATTTTAGATCCTTCTTTTTTAAGCTCTAGTCATCAAATAATTTTGTGGGAGTTTTTTACTTCATGTTCTATCCTTTGTCTACAAGCTCTGTGTTAATAGTCTCTTAAAAAAATTTCACAACTGAAGATGACACTGTGTCATCTAATTTGTGATCCATAATGCAGTCTTAAATCACCCAAAAATTTTACAAATTTGTTGTGTTTTATATTTTATTTTTTTTAGCCATTTAGAAATCAAAACTCAACAAGACAATAAATTGACATAGATATACAAAAAAAAATAGTCTAGAAACATTCAAAATACTAAGAAAATGATATGGAATATGAGTTAATTTCCAGGTAAATCAATACCTCCAACTTAAGGTCTTTTCTTGTCGTCAAGAAAGCTATCACACTCAACTCATCTACAATTATGTTCAAGTAAAACAAAGCAAGTTGTCCAAATGGCTTCAAGAAGTTATTGTCGACATTCACTTTAATTTCAAAACAAGTATTGATCTCGTTTGAATCAATCTTTTGAAACCAATTGCTTCACCTCAAAATGTCTATACTAATGTTGTAACATTAATCTCTAACATCTTACTTAAGCTAATCTAATGCATACAAGAGACATAGTGTAGGAATTTGACTTTATTTAGCCATTTTCATCTAGTTCTCTCACAATAGACCAAAAAAGTGTCCCAAAATAAAACACACATATCTGCAAAACTAGTGGGACAAAAGAGATAAAAGAGAACATAGAAAGGAAAGAGGAGTTCCAACCTCCAATCAAGGGAATGATTACGTCACTATGTCACCCTTATTTCGAACATGCTATGGTGCTCTAATTGTCTCGCAAAGATCTTCTTTGATTGACTAATACATTTCGAGACGTGACTAATCTCGAAAAAGAGGTATTTCTTTAATGGTTACGAAATCGATTTAATTGAAAGCAAGTCGATGATGCCATAAGTCAAGCAGAAGAGTGAGGCAACAATCCTTTCCTACATTCACCGGAGAGAGTGTATAATATTCTATGTAGTAGTAAGGTAATGACTCATTGGTAGTAGCCGAAGTTTAGGCTGAATAACTTAGGAAAAAACTTTCACATGTGCATAAGGAGACAAGAACATGTTTGATAAGCCTTAGTCTACCTTTGCATGCCAACAAAAGTATTGTATACATAAGATCGGACTTAGAATTATTAGAAGAATTCTTAACATTGAAAGAAGGTGGAATGACGTGGAGATCCATGTACTTGGCTCCATTTGTCAGTTAAATCCTCATATTTATCACTTTGTCAAATGAACACTTAAACTTAATGAAACTGAATTTTTAAATTCTCTGACCATTGACCGAGCGAGCTTATGTGACATTAAAATGCCTGAGTTGGACAAGTGTGTGCCCCCACGCATTCTGAAGCAATTGAATGTAATATTTTTATTCTTAAAATCTCAAAATTATGAGACAACAGAATCTCAAAACTACTTCTTCTTCTTCAACCCACCCACCTCGTCCCACCTCCACCCCTTCTCTCTTCTTCTTCTTTTTTAGCCCAAGCCCCCAGTCGCGCCTCCACCCATTCTCTCTTCTTCTTCTTCACTCTTAGCCCCCGCTCCGTCCCCAGCTCCGCCACCCCCAGCCCTTCTTTTCTTCTTCTTTGACGGACACACTCATTTCCATAATCATCAAAAAAGATTTTAAAAAAAGCTTTTGTTCGAAAATATACCATTAACCATCTTTATATAATTAATTTTTCAAGATTTATTACTTGAATTTATTCATAAACATATTTTTTTCAACTTGAAGTTTTCTTGATATTTGTTTTTAACAAATCAAAATAAATAGAAAACTAAAGAATGTGCAAAGGCCAATTACAATCTATCATATTTTAATGACTAATAATTTTTTTTGATTGGGAAAAGTTTTGAGCGTAAAAAGATGGAAAATGGTGAGTTTTTTTGTTTTTTGGTGAGGGGTAGGGTGTGGGAATGAAGATGATGACGTGGGAATGGAGAAATGAGTACAATGAAAGAGAGAGGAAATTGCATCTTTTTTTATTTTTAAATATTATTTAGTTTCTGATGTGTCATTGAAAAAATAACAATAATAATGATGTGTTATTAAAAATGACGTGGAATTTCATGTGTAAAATGAGTGTAGTACACGCACATACATCAGATGAGAAAGGGGTTTAAATTATTGTGTTTCAATAAGTTTAAGGTTCAGTTTGCAAAGTCGTAAATACAAGGATCCAACATACAAATGGAGCCAAGTATAAGGGTCTCACAGGTTATTCCGTCTCAAAAGGATAAGTTCTTTTTTTGATCTTCCCACAAGTTTTTGTCTATTTGTGAGAAGTATATAAAAGTCAAATTTGATATTTGAATATTTTTTGTGTCAAAGATTCATTCTTACATTTTATAAATAACAAAGAGATCAAAAAATTTACCTCTTCTCATTAATTGTAATATTAATAAGTGGTAAATCAACGGAGTATTCACCTTTTTAAAGTCTTTCTAATTTCTATGAGAAAGAAACAGATAATATAGATAGGGGAAGTCACGTACAACGTGACTTGTTTATTTAATGTAAGATTAAAATTTATTTTATTTAATAAAGAACTTGTCTACTCATCCAATTAGTTCCGTGTTCGAATCCCATGCAACCCACTATCATAACGAAATTATATTTCTCTGAAAAAAGTCTAATTGACTCCGTCAACTTCATTAAAATTTTGAATAGATCTACATACACCTTAGTTTACACAAGTATATAAGTCATGTCATATTATTGAATAACAAACCTTCTATTTTTATTTGTAGAGAACTCGTATAGTTGGAAATCCCTGATAACTAATTAAATAAATCAAGATTTTACCACATCAAAATCCTAAATATAGTACCAAATATATGCAGATTCAACCATAGTACATTTACATGTAATTTGGTTGAAGTTGAAAAATAAACGGCAAAGGAAAACAATAATTTATCTGAAGTTCGCCCAGGAAAAAAATGCAAATATTTTGAAGAAAAAAAAATAGAAATAAAATGGAACATACAATTAGGCTGCCCATCAGACTTGCACGTCCATTAATTGGGCCACTCTTATTTCTTAGCACAAGAAACAAACAGATGAACAAATACAAGCATCCAAAAAAGAAATTAAAATATTAGACGTTTGCACTAATAGGTGAATACACAAATCCAACTCCAATCAAAGCACCAATATTTGTGTCTGTTTAATAATAATTTTCCTTTTAACCATCTTCTCATTTCTGTTGTTGATTGAAAAAAAATAACTATAACCCACAAGCAAACCAAAAATCACCCACAATGACCTGTTTGTCTATTTATAGCTTGGGTTGAGGTAGTAAAGCGGATATGATGTATGTTGAGATCAGGAATGTCCACGCATCATCCCGAGGAGTACAAACCTCTTTTAGCATCAACCACTTCAATTCCTCATCGCTCTCAACAGCTAGTCTTGGGACGTTTTCATGCCAGTAGTATTGAAAGGAGAGACACTGCCACTTGGTCCAGGATTCTCTTCCCTGAATTTTGAATTTAGCATTGCAAGTTTACGCAACTACTGTCTCTTTATGTAGTCCTCTGATTCATCCAGTAGATAAAAGCATTGCAAAAAATTAAATACTCATCATTTGCTACAATAAAGAAGTGCACCTAATAGGAGAATTTCTTCTCGTCAAAGAAAAAAGGAAAGTAAATAAATTCTATCTCAATATGAAAATATGTTAAAGGTCAAGTTAGTTGTCCTAGGAGAGTTGACCTTTTTCCAAAAAAGATTATGTAACCAAAATTATAGCATCTCTACAATCAATTGTTAACTTATTTCATTTTTGGGTGCTATCAAATATGCTACAAAGTTATGCAAAACCACAGAGAGGGAAACAAATCTGACATACATACCACGGGCTTAAGCAAGCAACTCCCCTACAAAGTTATCCTGGTTTTCCCTTAGTTTCTCAAATTTTTGACCAAAGTAAGCTATTAAGTAAGTCAATTCACCAAAATAATATGTTTTTTTGAAATTTTACAAAACTAGAATAAATGTATTTGGCAGTAACGTTTTAGGTATTATTTTATTAAAAGAAATCAATAACAAAAAGACAAAAATCTGACGGAGTTAACAGACCTAAAACTTTACTTTCAAATACGTTTTATTAATTCGTTACTCACAGACACGTTTTATACCCAAAACGTTACTTTTAAATACGTTTTATTAATTCATTACTCACAGACACATTTTATACCTAAAATGTTACTTTTAAATACGTTTTATTAATTTGTTACTCACAGAGACGTTTTAAGACTAAAAGGTTATATATGATGTATCGCTATCTCTAAAGGCGAAATTTTCTCCATTAATAACACTCCCGACTTTCACCACCATCAACCTCACTAGTCACTCCCACAACTCCGCCTCCCCCAATTATTACGACGCTCTTCTTCCATATTTCTTCGACGACTTCACAAATAACCTCTGCGTTTCCGTAAGCAAAACTATTTTGCTGGCATTTCAAACAGTTGTTGTCATTGCTATGTTTGTCACTATAAATTTCCCACTTTTTCAAAAATTTCTTTAAAAAATATATTGAATTGATTCTTGGAATTTGACTTTCTTCCATAGATAAGATTCAAATTTCAATAAGTGATTTCGATTAACTTGTCAGTTAGGTATTTGACCAACTAATTTGAAACTTAAATTTGAAGTTTCTGGATGTAAATCTTACTAAAAGGTAAGATTTCAATTACAAGTTTGTAATTTCAGTTTCTTACAAATTAATTAAAACATAGTAACTTATATGTTTATATTTTATTTTTACAAAATTCATAATTTCGAAGTTTGGATACATGTGCAGACACTCAGTTATGTTTTAGCCTCTATCTGTAATTGAATTCTAAAGAGTTCTTATGGTCAGTAACGTTTTAGTCATAAAACGTGATTGTGAGTAACGAATTAATAAAACGTATTTGAAAGTAACGTTTTAAGTCTGTTAACTCTGTCAGCTTTTTGTCTTTTTGTTACTGATTTCTTTTAATAAAATAATACCTAAAACGTTACTGCCAAATACGTTTATTCTAGTTTTGTAAAATTTCAAAAAAACATATTATTTTGGTGAATTGATTTACATAATGACTTACTTTGGTCAAAAATTCTAGTTTCACCTCCTTGAAATTATCAATCATGAAAATGTGTTAGAATTCCAATGATACAGCTCACGGATGACTCCACAGGATACAGTGAACTACCAAGAAATGAGTCTACAATTTGAATAGTCTATAACTGTTGTGCTGATTAGTAATGAAATAGGTGGAAGCTACTACAGATTGTTATACCTTTCTTTATTTGGAATCTACGTTTTTTGTCGATTATGACTTTTATTGAGGAGTATGATAAGAGTATTGCTAAGAGTTGATTAGTAGTTAGTTAAGTACTGCTTATTAGTAGTTAGTTAAGTACTGCTTAATTAGTTATTATTGAGCAGAGTTTGTTATCCAGCTGTCAGCGTCTTATTGGTTCATTAGTTGTTAGTTAGTTCAATGTAATTGTATATATACATGTTAGCACTGTAAGCTTCATAATCATTCATTCATTTTAGTTTGCAGAGATGAATAAGATCAAATATACATTCCTGTAATCTTCTTCTTCTATTCTCCCAAAGTAGTTAGGTTTCATTCAATCGACAAATTAATATGGTATCAAAACATGGAATGCGATTCCTGATGGTTTTCTAGCTTCATTTGATAGCTGAGTTTGCAGATCTGAGGCATCAATGGCAAACAAAATCGACCATGCTCATCCTCTGTTTTTATCATCTTCTGATGTACCAGGAGCTGTTCAGATTGGAATTCAACTCACAGGCATGAAGAATTACACTTTATGGAGCAGAGCGATGGAATTGACTCTGTTGACTAAGAACAAATTGGGATTTGTTGATGGGAGCATCAAACGTAAAGATTATACAATCGATTCTGAGAATAAACAGTGGGATCGATGTAATGCTATGGTGCTCTCATGGCTGATGAGTAATGTGAGCAAGGATTTGGTGAGTGGAATCTTATTTCGTTCTAATGCAGCACTAGTTTGGAGTGATCTGAAGGAACGTTTTGATAAAGTGAATATGTCCAGAATTTTCCACCTGCATAAATCAATTGTCACACATA
>JAJONQ010000839.1:0-37080 GCA_036250385.1 Solanum microdontum | reverse complement strand
TTAGAACTATTGTATGGGATGCATCCCAAAGATATTCATGTTTTAGATGGTTTGGTGCAAAGTGTAATAGACTTCCACTCGTTTTTATAAGACTTTTATTGTACGGAAAATGTTTTAAATTTTTGCATCATTTCTATTACTTTATGTTATGATATGCTAAGTGGCTGGTATGAGGACTTTAGTGGTCTTGTACGCCTTGTTACATCTAGGGGGTACCCCTGGGTCATGACAAACTTGATAATCAATGCATGGGATTTAGAATAATTCTAGTGTATCTCAAAACCACGTCTAGTAGAGTCTTGTTCATAAGTGTGAAGCGCACCACATTTATGAATGAGAAGCTATTGGATGCTTAGGAAACTTCACTTCTTCATTACTCTAAGTCATGCGATATAGTTCAACTATATAAGGTCTTTTTCCTAATCTTTACCCGTTGGTCTTTAGGATATGGCTACTATAAGGGCTAATGCTAGAAGACATGACGAAACAAATGTGGATCAAGGATCTCCTTCACCAGCTCCACAAGCTTCGATTGACCCTTTATATGAGAATGTGACTAATGCGGAGTTTAGATTAGCTTTTCAAGTGTTGGCTTAAGCCGTGATAGGTCAAGAGAATAAAAAGGTTGTAGTCCCCGTAAACCCAAATGTGGGTTATGTTTGCGTAATCAATGACACAACTTTCGATGCAAGTGTCTACGATCGTGCAATAGTATAATAACCCAACCAAGGGTTGGGGTCGAGACCCAAGGGAGTGGTTTCAAGAATTAATAGAAAAATTTAATTTATTCTAACTAGTCGTAGCTAAAGACATTAACGATTAAAAATATTATAAATTAAAGGGGGACAGAAGAGTGTCAATTAACAATGGGGGTTTTGTAACTAGTAAGTAAAAACATAGAAATTAACAAAGAAATCTAAGTAATGAGAAGGGATTCTTGGGATGTGACCGGAATTCAGGTTAATTTAAATTATTAGGTACATGCTTTCGTGAGACTAGGCTAAGCTATACATGAGAATAAATTCTCTCTCGAGCAACTTACCCCGTTCCAAATGGGTTCCTCGAGGACACCCACTTGCCGCATTAAGACCAACCTACTCCTTACCACTCACTCTCGAGCTGATTGTTAGGATATTGGACTAGGGTTCACTCTCTCGAGATGAACCTCATGTCAACCCACTCCTTCGGCCATCAATCTAGTAGTCTTGGTTTCATGACTTCGATCTCGAGCAAGCCGAAATCACATAAATAAACTTGTATTTGCAACTATAAATTTGTTAAATTCATCCACAACTACTAGACGAACTCACCATTAAACTACATCTAATCTATCAGTAAGTAAGAACCAACAAAAATCTTAACCCGTATTTGCGATATCACAGCCCAACAATTGAGGTTTTAGCCACACATCAAGAGATAGAAATTTATACCTAAATGAGCTTGCATTCAAATGGGTATGAAGATTTAAGTCTTGTTACAAGCCAAGAATGAAGGATCCAAGAGACCCATGTTCAAATCCTTGGAGAATAAACCCTCTTCTTCTTCAAGTTTCAAAACCCTCTCAAACTCAGAGCAAAATTAAAAGGTGTTAAAAATTATATTAATCGTTACACAATAAAAGACTGATACTAAGCTACAACTCTCAATGAGTATTTATAGTTTTCAAAGAAATCTGTGCTGCAACAGACCATTCGACGACATAAGTTGGAATCGCTGATCAACTCGGCGATTCGCCTTTTGGTGTAGCTCATCACCTTCTTGTACCATTGTTCAGCATCTTCGTGCTCTGGGTCATTAGGCGACATGGTCCTACCTCGCGGAACTTCTCGGTGATGCACCGACTACTCTCTTTTTCCGCCAACTTGATCCTTTCCTTCAGGGCTCAGCACACTGGAACAAAAGGTGAGGTGAGACCCTTCGGCGACTCTCCAAGTGATCTCGATGATCCTCAGACCTTTATTTCTTTGTTCTTTTCAGCCTTTTCATTCCTTTTTGCGACGTACTGTCCATGCTTTCCTTCAAAACTTCAAATACCTGAAACTTAAGTGTTTTCATCAGATATTGAGATAAAATAAGCATTTGACGACACAATATCTATTAAAATATAGCTCTAAATGAGTCCAATTTGTGGACTCATCAGTAGGTACGACGACTTCGAGAGTGAGGGACTTTACTAGGATGAACCCTCTGGAATTTTATAGCTCCAAAGTTGAGGAAGATCATCAACAGTTTATCGATGAGGTCTATAAGGTACTTACCATTATGAGGGTGACTCTGGAAGAAAAGGCGGAGTTAGCCACTTCTCATTTGAAAGTTGTTGCTCAAGTGTGGTACACCAATTGAAAGAAGCTAGACTGGTAGGAGAGGGTTCCGTAGAGTGGGAAGTGTTTTAATCTGATTTTCTTGATACGATATTTCCACTTGAGATGAGGGAATAAGAGGTGCAAGAGTTCATTAACCTTTGTCAAGAAAGTATAAGTGTGAGGCAGTATGCTCTAAAGTTCACCCAACTATTCAAGTACGCTCCAACTATGGTAGTGGACTCGAGGTCTAATATGAGTAAGTTTGTGACGGGTGTGTCCGACATGGTAGATAATGAATTTTGTATGGAAATGCTCATCTATTATATGATATTTAACATCTTATGGTGCATTCCCAACAAATTGAAGAAGTAAAATCAAGGAAAGGAATAAGGAGGTAAAGAGGACTAGAACCGGAGATGGGAACCTCTCTAACACAAGGTTCGATGGACAAGGTTTCCCTAGGTTCAGACAAAATTTCCCGGGCAAGGGCCCTCAAAAACTCCTTAATTCAACCAAGAAAGGGTGTCTAACCCTAAGCCTCAATGAGATGGTAGTGTGGTTCTATTACCAGGGTGTGATAAGTGTGATAGAAGGCATGTAGATGAATGCCTAGCGGGTTCCAGTGTTTGTTTTGGTTGTGGAAAGCTGGGCCACAAGATAAGGCATTGTCTTACCAATGTTAGAAATAAAGGAGATTGTCGTTGTAGGTCTCAACCATACACTTCATCCAGACTAATTAGTTCAGGTGCGAGTGCTCCAAAGTAGAATAGGTTCTATACACTCCAAGCTAGATGTGAACAAGAGTGTCTTCCAAGTGTGGATCCCGGTATGTTGAAAGCCTCTTAAATAGATGTTTAAGCTTTGATAGATTTTGATGTCATCTTTGTGATGGTTTGGTTGCACTCCTATTATGATTTTCTTTTGATTGCACAACTCGTGTAGTCTAATTATTAGTTCTCATATGACCATATTCGTGAGTGGAAGGGGGAAAAGCTATGCCAAAAGATTTGGTTTGTCTTGTCTTAAAGATGTCTTTTAAGGGTTGCATGTACCACCTAGATAGGATGAGGGAGATAGATTCAAGTGTTGACCAACTTCAATGAGTTAGGTACCCTTTTAAGATTGACCTTAGGTTAGGTTAGCACCAAATGAGGGTGAAATATGATGATGTCCCAAAGACGGCCTTTAGAACTCGGTATGGTCATTATGAGTTTGAGGTAATGTCATTCGGTTAGTAAACTCTACCAAGGGTAGTGTTATGGTTTAAAATTGTTCCGGATCGTCTTCTATGTTAGATGTGAAAGTTAAGCAATGTCTTAATCCCACCTTAGTAGAATTGAAAGTAACGGTGCTTAGAAAGTTCATTGGGGCTTTCTCCCAAGGGGGAGATGGCATGCTTAGATAGCAAGGTTATTGTGTGTTCCTAATGTTTATGGTTAGGGCTTACTTGAAACATCTCACCCAAGAAAGGTGTAGTGACTGTGGTAAGAGAGGGAAGTTTAGTCCCCCTTTTGTAGGCACATAAGAGATCTTGAGACATGTGGTTAGGGTGCTTATGAGTTGACTTTGCCTAGTGAGTTGGCATAGGTTCATCCGGTTTTCCAATTCTCTAAGTTGAAAAGAGTGTGTTGGAGATCCGACATCCCTTATTCCCTTAGGAGGATTGGGATTAGATGAAAGTTTTTCCTGTGAGGGAGTTCCGGTAAAGATGTTAGACCGGCAAGTTGAGAAAGTGAGAATCAAAGTAGAGTTCCTCAAGGTTAGCTTCTTGTTTGAAGTCACATGTGTTTAGATGTTCCCATGATTTCCCTATGTGATGCATGTTCATGAATTCATCTATTTGAAAGAAAATGAGTTTATATGACTTATTGTCCTTATGTTGTAGTGGATTGAGTATGAGTTGCCTATAGACTTCATGAGATGAATTGATGAACATGCTTTAATTATGCTTTTTGAGAATAAATTGCATAAAGGCTCCATGAGATTGTGTTGAGCATGCTTTTAGCTTGGAGAAGGTAATTCCTCCTAAGAACATGAGAAATGTTGAAATTTCATGCATATGGGTTGTTAGATGTAGTTCCTACTTCCTTGTGATGCATTGAGTATGTTTAGTTTGGATATGAAGTTCCTCCTTAGTTGTGTGCATTTAGATGAGTTGCATGCATGATGGTTTGCTAGTCTTGAGTCTTTTCTGCCATAAGGTGTCTAGAATGGTCATTCGAGGATGAATGGTCCCATGAGGAAGATAATATAACACCCCACAAACTAGTAGCCTAAACTAGAGTTTAGTGTGAGGGTTCAAGCCAAGGAATAAGGCAAGGATCAAGGCGAAGCGGCCAAGGCTGCCCAAGATTCCCCAATTATTTCCACCACCTTCATGACCACCACCACAGCCAGTGGTGGGGACCATGGCCCATTGTGTGGTCCGTGGTGGCTAATGTAGTAGCTCCCCAAGAGGCTGCCCAAGATGGCTCACCTTCACAAGCCACTTCACGGCCAATGCTGAAAACCACGGCTCGTGGTGATGCCTTCAACTCTTGGAGGCCAAGGCTTGGTGTCCTAGCCACTGGTCCAAGACCATGAGCAGTACCATGGCCAGTGGTGTTGTAGGTTGAAAGGATTGCTCACCTAAAATAAATGAAAGTCAAAGGACTATGAGGCTTGAGGTGATTCTCCAAAGACCTTCATATAAGAGGGATGTAAGGTGACCTCCCCTATTAATAAGAAAACATGAGATGATTACCCATGTTATGAGATGATGAACACGAGGTGATTACCCATGCCAAGTGTTGATAAATGTGTGGTGACTACCATTAATATATATATATATAATTTCTAGACCAAGGCAAGAGGTGAATACCCATTAGCCTTTAAAGTTATATGGAGGCGAATACCTATATCATATCATGATCGACATAGAGGTGAATACCTATGATCCTTATAAAATGACGTAGAGGTGAATACCTATATCATACTATATTAGGACATTGTCATGACCCAGGAGTACTCCTTGGGTATTAAAAGGCATATAAGACCTTGAGAGACCTCATACAAGTCACATAGAATATCATAACATAAAGTAATAGAAATGGGCAGGAATTTAAAACATTTCAACACAATCAAAGTCTTTTATAAAATGAGTGGAAGTCTAATACCATAGTCTCAAACCATCTAAACAACATGAATAAATTCTTGGGACGCAGCCCATACAATAGTCCAAGTCATAATACAAAGACATAAGATAAAAGGGTGATCACATCCTCAAACTTAATGAGGACTCACCAAATCTTCACGTACTTGATCAATAAGGAAGCTAGCCACAAGTGTGAGAATCTATGTCGCCGGACCCTACATTGGATAAGAATGTAGGCAAGATTATGTGTTAGTACAATCATGTACTAAATATGATAGCTAGCATAAACAACATAAAACATCATGGTTAGTAAAAACAAACCATAGCATAATCAATGAACACAAATCAAAATCATAATAAGAAAGGAGTACTTCTTAAGCAACCTTACTTAGCCTTGGTCAAGGCTTGGGTCATCCACCTCTAGTCAACTTACCTCATTGAAGGCATATCAAGCATCGATCCAAGCAATTCAATCTTCATAAGATAATTCACATAGTTTATACTTACTTTTATAGACATGTGGATTCTCCTCTTTGCCTCACTTTCAAAGGCTAATTGGTATTCACCTCTTGCCTTACTTGGTTTTAGATTGTGGGTACTCTCCTCCACAATCTGATGATATGACACAAGTTCTCGCTTCCACATCATTTCATAAGGAGCATGGGTACCTGCCCCCATGCCCATTCATCATAATAAGAATGTGGGGACTCACCTCTTGTTCAATTCTAAGGAGTATGGGAATCACCCCTTATCCTTCATATGGATGTCAGGGGTAATCGCCTCTAGCCTCATCAATTAAATAATCTTTTAGTCTCAATTCATTTTAGGTATGAAATACTTTCAAACCTAGACTCATTCTTATGAGTAAACCTTTCACATTTATACATTCATAATTAGGCAATTCATGTGGGAAGTATTCCTTCCTCAACAATAACATCAATTACCAACAATTCTCATCATAAGCTTTACTCTCAAAGCCCTACATATCATGATTATCATCAAAGCTTTATTCTCAAGAAATTCTAGTCATAATTCAACAAATACTATAAGGACAATCCTAAATCCACAAAGTTTTCCTTCATTGCACAAACTCAATTATATAGATTCTAAGGTATAGTCACGGAATAGGCACGGGTACATGAAATTTCACTCTAATTAATAACATGTAATTATACTAATTCTATCAAAATAAATCACAATCCACTCAATTGGAATCAAATTAAACATAACCCACTACATTAGAAGAAACCCTAGATAAATTGGCGAATTCTTCATCAAATTAGGGGAATTCTAGGGGACTCCATTGATGGAAGATATCCATAGATGAAATGCTATCATACCATGATTACAAAGCCCTCACAAGGTTGAAAATTGGAGACTTTAACTTGACCTAGCTTCAATTTCTTCCTTCTTCCACATTCTAGAGAGAGAATATTTGAGATGAGTTTTGTGTATTCTTTTGGGATTTTAGAGAATGAATTAAATGAGGGGTTTTGGGTGTTAAAATTCTTATATAGGTGTTCTAAAATTAGGCAAAATGACACCATTTTAATTTAATTAAAATCGGAAAATACCCTTAAGCCCACAACTTAACCACCACAACTGTCCAAAGAAGCCCACCCACGAGACCCATCCGACAAATCGTGGATGAACCTACGGTCTGTCTTGGTGAGTCGTGGTCTTGACAGAAAGTTTGGCCAATCGACGGTTGCAAGGACCACGGGGGGTGGACCCACCTATGGTCTGTAGGTCCCTCTGTGGTCTATGCCTGGACCCTCATTAGGTGTCTCTTCCTACGGCCCCACCTAAGGCTGGGTCGACCCACATCCCGTGGTTGGGCCTCCGTATGTGGCACCTGTAATTCCCTAATACAACTATTTTGCCTCATTTCTAATGCGGGGTGTTACATTATCTCCCTCTTGGGATAATTAGTCCTCGAATGAGATTCTAGGCACGTTGCTAGAAAAAAAGACTCATGACTAACAGCCCATCATGCATGCAACTCATCTAAATGCACCCAAATAATGAGGCATTTCATCTCCAAGATAAACATACTCAATGTACCATTACAGAGTAGGAACTACATCTAACAGCCAAATATGCATACAATTTTCATATTTCTTACTTCAAGGAGGCACTATCCTCTCAAAACATATAAACATGCTCAACACAATCTCATGGAGCTCATATGCAATTCAATCTCAAAGAGCATATCTAGACATGTTAATCAACTAATCTCATTAAGTCTATAGGCAATTCATATTGAATGCACAACAACATGAGGAAATCAAATCACACAAGTCATTTCTTCCAAGACATAAGATTTTTCATGAATCATGCATATAAAGAAATCGTGGAATCACATAAAACAAAGATATGACTTATAAAACATAAAACAAACCAAGAGGAAATTCATTACTTCAAGCTAGACAGGTAGTAGAAGGAAAAAGATGAGGCTATCGGGTCTCATATCGGCCTCAGCCTCCCAAGTAGCACCCACAACTAGGTGGTTTCCCTATAAAACCTTTACGAAAGAAACTTCCTTATTTCTCAATTTCATAACTTGCCGGTCTAAAATCTCAACCTGAGCTTCCTCATATGAGAGGCTCTCATTAACTCCCAATCCTTCAAAAGAGACTAACGATGTCGGATCTCCAACACACTTCTTAAGCATAGAGACATGGAAAATGACATGCACGGTTGCCAACTCATTTGTCAAGTCTAACTCATAAGTAACCTTACAAACAAGTCTCAAGATTTGATATGGGCCTACGTATCAAGGACTAAGTTTCCTTTCTTCCCAAATATCATCACACGCTACATGGGTGAGATTTTCAAATAGACCCAATTATTAACCTCAAATTCAAGGTCTCTAATTCTAACATCGGCATAGGACTTTTGTCGGCATCGGGCTGTTCTTAACCTCTCTCTAATGAGCCTAACTTTCTCCAAAGCCTCATGAACTAATTCGAGTCCAATCAAGGCAAATCACCCACTTCAAACAACCCTATAGGAGACCTACACCTCCTACCGTAAAGAGCCTTAAAGGGGACCATCCCAATAATAGAATGGTAGTTATTATTATAAGCGAACTCTATCAATGGTAAGTGATCATCCCAACTTCCCTTGAAATCTATGACACATGCTCTTAAAAAATCCTCTAAAGTTTTTATCGTTTGCTCCACTTACCCATCAGTTTGTGGGTGAAAAGTCGTGCTAAGCTTCACTTTTTTGCCAAGACCTTTTTGGAATGATTTCCAAAAGTGAGAAGGAAATTGAGTACCTCTATCGTAGATAATGGACAATGGAACACCATGCAATCTTACCATTTACCTCAAATATAACTTAGCATAGTCCTCCGTCGCATAAGAAACCTTGACGGGAATGAAATGAGCTGATTTCATCATTCGATCTACTATAAACCAAATTGAATTATGTTGGCGCTGAGTACGTGGCAAACCTACTTTAAAGTCCATATTCACATCTCCCCACTAACAAGTAGGAATGGTAATATCTTGAGATAAACCTCCGGGTTTCTGATGCACAACCTTCACTTGTTGGCAATTTGGACAATTAGCCACCAATCCGGCAATATCCCTCTTCATCCCATTCCACCAATAGACCTCCCGCAAGTAACGGTACATCTTGGTGGCTCCGAGGTGAATAGAATATTGAGAACTATTGGCTTCTACGAAAATTTGTTCCCTTAAGTCATCAACATTTGGAACACTTTAATGACCTCAGTATCTAAGTATCCCATCTCCCCTTGGGAGAAAGTCTCAATGGACTTCTTGAGTACCACTTCTCTCAATTCTACCAAAATTGGATCTAGACATTGCTTAGCTTTCACATCACTCACAAAAGATAATTCAGAACCATTATGAAACATGACACAACCCCTGGTAGAATCTACTAACCGAACACCCAAACGGGCCAATCTATGTACATGTCTTACCAATTGTTTCTTATCATCATCCATGTGAGAAACACTACCCATAGACAACCTACTAAGAGCATCTGCTGCTACATTAGCTTTGTCGGAGTGATAAAGAACACTAATGTCATAATCTTTCAATGACTCAAACCACCTTCTTTAGCGAAGATTCAAGTCTTTCTGACTAAACAGATATTGCATATCAACATGCGCTCCTTACAAATAGAGTCTCCAAATCTTTAGAGAAAATACGACTGCTGCTAACTGAAGGTCCTGAGTAGGATAAGTATTCTCATGTATTTAAAGTTTCCTTGAGGCATAGGCAATAACTTTCCCATTTTTGCATTAGACCATACCCTAGCTCGATTCTCGAGGCTTACAATAAACAACAAAACCATTAGTTCCTTTCGATATAGTCAACACCAGAGCGGAAGTAAGTATATCCTTTAACTCTTGGATACTTTTATCACACGCTTTCTACCATATGAACTTAGCCTTCTTTTGAGTCAAAGCCACCAAAGGAGAGGCAATTGAAGAGAAACCTTCAACAAACCTTCTATAATAACCGGCCATACCCAAAAAGCTTCTAATATCCAAAAGTGATAAGGTCTAGGCCAATTGTTGACCGCATCTGTCTTCTTAGGATCTACCTCAATGACCTTGTTGGACACAATATGACCAATGAAAGGTAGGAACCATAACCAAAATTAACATTTGCTAAACTTTGAAAAAAGTTGTTTGTCCTTAAGGTTTTGCAATACCATCCTCAAATGATCTATATGCTCATTCTCACTTCTTGAGTAGATCAAACTATCATCGATCAACACGATCACAAGCATGTGAAGATATTGTCTAAACACTCTATTCATCAAGTCCATAAATTCTTCCGGAGCGTTAGTCAAACCAAATGACATTACTAGAAACTCATAATGACCATATTGGGTTCGAAAAGCCATTTTAGGAATATCTTCTTGTTTCACCCTCAATTGGTGATAACCCGATCAAAGATCAATCTTAGAGAAATAACTTGCACCTTGAAGTTGGTAAAACAAATCATCAATCCTTGGGAGAGGATACGTGTTCTTAATTGTCATCTTGTTCAATTGTCCATAATCGATACACATTCTAAGCGAACCATCTTTTTCCTTACCAAACCAAAACTGAGGCACCCCATAGAGAGATACTCGATCATATGAAACCTTTACGCAATAGATCCATCAATTGATCTTTCAATTCCTTAAGTTCAACTGGAGCCATTTTATAAGGATGAATAGAGATAGGTTGCGTATCCGGAAGAAGGTCAATACGAAAGTCTATTTCCCTTTCGGGAGGAATATCGAGAAATCATCCGAAAATACTTTCGGAAACTCATTAACAATGGGGATCGACTCATGACTAGGGACTTTCGAATCCACATCCCTCACCTTAACTATATGATAGATGCAACCCTTAGAGATCATCTTTCTAGGTTTTAGACAAGAGACAACCCGACTCTTAGGTATAGAATTTCCCCCCTTCCACTCTAGGATAGGTTCATTTGGAAACTAGAATTTGACTACCCGAGTTCTACAATCAATCAAAGCATAACATGAATACAACCAATCTATCCCAAGTATGACATTAAAATATAACATATTAAGCTCTACCAAGTAAACAAAACTAACTCTATTAGACAAAGAAACGGGAGACTGTCTATATACCTTTTCAGCCAACACATAATCACCAATAGGAGTAGAGACATAAAAAGGTTCTAACAACACTTCGGGGAGAACATCAAACCTCATACCCACAAATGGTATTATAAAAGACAAAGTAGCTCCGCGATCAAGCAAAGTATAAACATATATTTGAAAAACTTTTAACATACTGGGCACCACATCCGTGGAACTCTCTTGATTACCTCTAGTTTGGAGAGCATAAAATTTGTTTTGCTTAGGAACATTTGCATCCGAACCAATTCAACCAGATGAGGGGTTTGGTTGAGCCATACGATGATTATCTCCCTCTTTCTTAGCAACCATCGAACAATTCATTATCTTCTGATCTATCTTACAACACCCAAAGCAAGCATTGGAACCTGCTAGACACTTACCCTCATGGTCTCTCCCACACTTGGTACAAGTAGGCATCATGGACCTACTATCATCTTCTTAAGGTTTAGGGTGGGACACCCTTTCATTGTTAGACATTGGAGGAGAATTTAAAGAACCTTGCCCGGAGAAATTTTTCCAGAACCTTGAACGACCCCGTCCACCGGATCTAGAATATGGAGAGTTACCATCATCCGTTCTTGCCTTTTTTGCTTCCCTAGGACTTTCCCTGAGCTTTTCTTCCCCAATTTTTTGGGCATGCACCATAAGGTGAGAAATGTCCGTAACATGCACAAGCATTGTGGTGCGGCATTCTTTGACAACCAAGTCAGACTCTCCAGACACAAACTTACTCATCTTAGTTCTACGATTTACCACAATAGAAGGTGTATATTTAGATAATTGAGTGAACCTCAAAGCTTACTCCCTCACACTCATATTTCCTTGTCGAAGGTTGATGAAATCAAGCACCTTGGCCTTTCTCATCTCTAGAAGGAAAAACCTATCAAGAAAAACACTTTTGAACCTCTCCCACTCTATGGGACCCGATTCATCCGGCCTTGCCTCTTTCCATTGATAGAACCAAATTTGAGCAATCCCTTTGAGTTGATAAACGGCTAATTCCTCCTTCTCTACTGGAGTCACTTCCAAGATACCACGTATCTTATAGACCTCATAAAAAAATTCTTGAAGATATTCCTCAACTTTGGAACCATAAAATTCTGGAGGGTTCATCCTTGTAAAGTCCCTCACTCTTGCCTCTACCTTACCCACATTTGGGTTCACGGGGTTACCACCTCTCTATTGTCTTGGGCCATCACGGCTTGAGCCAATGCTTAGAACGCCGACGTAAACTCTGCATTTGTTACATTCTCAATCAAAGGATCAATCATAGCTTGAGCTGGAGCTTTCGGAGGAACTTCTTCACCCAGATTGTCTCCCTTAGTCCTTCTAGCATTAGCCTTCTAGTAGTCATTTCCCGAAAAACAATCAGGTAAAGATTAGGAGAAAGACCTTATAGAGTTAGAATCAATGGCACGACTTAGAGAAATAAAGAAGCGAACATTCCTAAACATCTAGTAGCCTCACATTCATAAATGTGGCACCCTTCATACTTATGAACAAGACTCTACTTGACGTGGTTAAGACTTCCTAAACCATTCTAAACCTTGTGCTCTAATTACCAAATTTGTCACGACTCAGGGGTACCCGTGGTGTAACAAGGCGTATAAGACCCTGAGAGGCCTCATACAAGCCACTTAGAATATCATAACATAAAGTAATAGAAATGAGCGGGAATTTAAAACATTTCAACAGAATCAAAGCCTTCTATAAAATGAGCGGAAGTCTAATACCATAGTCTCAAACCATCTAAACACCATGAATATACCCACGGGACGCAGCCTATACAATAGTCCAAGTCATAAAAGAAAGACATAAGAGAAAAGGGGTGATCACATCCTTGAACACAATGAGGACTCACCAAATCCTCACTTCCTTGATCACCAACGAAGGTAGACACGAGTGTGAGAATCTATGTCGCCAAACCTTAATTTGATAAGAATGTAGACAAGAGTATGCTTTAGTACAATCATGTATTAATTATGATAGCTAGTATAAACAACATAATAATCATGGTTAGTCAAAACAAACCAATATCATAATAAGAAAGGAGTACTTTTCAAGCAACCTTACTTAGCCTTAGTCAAGACTTGGTTCATCCACCTCTAGTTAACTTACCTCATGGAAGGTATATCAAGAAATAATCCAAGCTATTCATTTTTCATAATATAATTCGCATAGTTTATACCTAATTTTAAAGACATGGGGATTCGCCTCTTTGCCTCAATTTCAAAGGCAAATGAGTATTTGCCTCTTGCCTTACTCACTTTTAGAATGCGAGTCCTCGCCTCCACAATCTCATCATATGACACAGGTACTCACGTCCACATAATTTCATAAGGAGTATGACTAATCGCCTTCATGTCCATTCATCATAAAAAAAATGTAGGGACTCACCTCTTGTTCAATTCTAACGAGTATGGGAATAACCTCATATCCTTCATATGGAGATCAAGGATAATTACCTCTAGCCTCATCAATTACATAATAATTTATTCTAGATTCATTTTACGTGAGAAATCCTTTTAAACCTAGAAAAATTCTTGTGAGTAAGCCTTTCACATTATTACATTCATAATTAGGCAATTCATGTGGGATGTATCCCTTCCTCAACAATAATATCAATCACCAACAATTCTCATCATAAGATTTACTCTCAAAGCCCTAGATCTCATGATCATGATCTAAGCTTTATTCTCAATCAATTCTAGTCATAAGTCATCAATCCTATAAGGAAAATCCTAAACCCACAAAGTTTCCCTTCATGGCACGAACACTATTATATCAATTCTAGATTATATTTATGGAATTGGCAAGGGTAGATGAAATTTCACTCTAATAACATGTAACTCTACTAATTCCATCAAAACCAATCATAATCCACTCAATTGGATCCACAATCAACATAACCCACAACATTGGAAGAAATCTTAGCTAAATAGAGAATTCTTCATCAAATTGGGGGAATTCTAGGGGACCCCATGGGTGGAAGATATCCATAGATGAAAAGCTATCATACCTTGATTACAAAACTCTCACAAGCTTGAAAATTGGAGACTTGAATATGACCTAACTTCGATTTCTTCCTTCTTCTTCCAACTTCTAGAGAGAGAACATTTAAGAGGAATTTTTGGAATTCTTTTGGGATTTGAGAAAATGAATTAAATGAGGGGTTTTGGGGGTTAGAAATGCTTATATAGGTATTCTAAACATAGGAAACATGACACCACTTCAATTAAACTAAAATCGAAAAAGACCCTTAAGCTCTCAACTTAACCGCCCCAACTATCCAAAGAGGCCTACCCACGAGATCCAGCCAACGGATTGTGGATAGACCTACGGTCTGTCTTGGGGAGTCGTGGTCTTGACAGAGAGTTTGGCCAATCAACGGTTGTATGGACCTCGGGGAGTGGACCCACCTACGATCCATATGTCCTTCTGTGGTCCTTGCTTGGACTCTTTTTAGTGGTCTCCTACCATGGCCTCACCTACGACTCGGAGCTCAACACAAGGCATGTGGTTGGTCCTCCGTGGATGGCAATTGCAATATCCCATAACTGTTATTTTGCCTCATTTCGAATCTGGGGTGTTAGAAACATGAAGGCAAATACCTATTATTCCTTGAAATAAACATGGAGGCGAATACCCATGATTCCTTAAAATTATCATGGAGGCGAATACCTATTGATTCCCTACCTATTAATACCCAAATAAGGCAAGAGGTGGATACACATTAGCCTTCATAATGGACATAGAGAGGAATCCGTTTGTATTTAAAAGTAAAACATGAATAATGTGAACTATCTTATTAAGAATGAATTTTTTGGATTGTATCTTGAAAAACATTCTATGAAATGTATGCCTAGGGGTGACACCACTTGTCTATGAGAGATAAACCAAATATGAGAACACAAGATAATGAACTTGAAAGATGGCCCTAGGTGGTCTACTTTGATTAGTGAAATATTATAGGTGGATTAACCATGTTTGGTTAAGCATGCTTTGTGGTTACTTATGAAGTATTCCCTTTATGTAATGATGACTTAAATGTATTGACTATGCTTATGACTTATATTGTTATCTCTTATGCTTATTGATTATGTCTTATGTTAACTAATGCTTATGTTATGCTCATGATGATGTTTTATGCTAGCTATCATATTTAGTACATTTTGTACTAACACATACTCTTGCCTACATTCTTATCAAATGAAGGGTCCGACAATATTGACTTTTATGCTCGTGGCTAGGATCTTAGTGGAAGCAAGGATTAATGTTTTGGTGAGTCCTCATATTATTGGAGGAGATAGCCACCATGTTCTTAAGTCTTTCATTTTATGTTTAGAACTATTGTATGGGATGCATCCTAAAGATATTTATGTTTTATATGATTTAAGATAAAGTGCAATAGACTTCCGCTCGTTTTTATAAAAGAGTTTAATTATATGGAAAATGTTTTAAATTTCCACATCATTTTTATTACTTTGTGTTATGATATACTAAGTGGCTGGTATGAGGCCATTCGGGGTCTTCTACACCTTGTTACATCTCGGGGTACCCTTGGGTCGTGATATCCATGCAAGCTACAATAGCAGGTTCCATTCCTCTATAGTGTGATAAATTAATTTATGTTATATAGAGGTTGCCCCTATGGTGACACCGCTATAGCTGAGTTTGTGGGGTTTCTATGCAGAAAATGTCTCAGAACCTCTTATTTTCTTAATCTTCATTCTTGGGAAAAGAAAGAGAAACTTAGGGTAACTTTATTCTATTTTTTCACAAAGATCTTCGGTAAAGGTAAGGTAATTACTATATATTTGTATTTTTCTACTTTATTCTACACATGCTTTTTAACTGCATCAAAAGTAAAGCATTCATGATATATAATTAGGGAAATCATAAAAATATGATTTGAATTAAAAGATGTTGCCAGTCACAGGCAATAAAAAGTGTTACATGAATGTACACGTGTGATTGTATATCATTATGGTTGTGATCGCATTGTATGTTGATGCCACGACCTAGGGTGTCACACCCTAACCCTAGTGAGGCAGACAAGTACCATATGAACACATGCTTTACAAGTCACGTATGATGAGAAAGAAAACTACTACTCTGCAGATATATTTACTAATGAAGTTTCACATACAACATATGTTGACTAGCTGAATCGATACATGTGACAAGTGAAACTATGAATTCAGATGATAGCTTTACAATGTCTACAAAGACCCTACTAGAATCCATGGTTGTACCACTATGAAATACGCATAGTAAAGACTCGGCAAAGGCCCGAATCAACCTGGAGCTCACCAACAACTGTTGAGTATCATGTGCTTCTATTGGGGTATCTAATAGTTGAGTACATATATCTGCAACATGAAATACAGCATCCCCAATAAGGGACGTCAGTAAAGAAGAATGTACTGAATATGTAAGGCATACTATAACCATATGTAAAATGAGAGCTCAAGTGAAATCAAATACCAATAGATAAGGATTAGAGACCACCTTTGCTTATACCTGTGGAATCGTGTATGTTACACTTTTTTCTTTACTTTTCTTTGCATTATCACATTTACAAGACATATGATACAAATGACTAACTGATCAGCGGTAGAAGAGGATGACCCATGCTAGGCATTTTAACCCCTGGGATGTTGTCCTCATAATTCCACAAATTGGGATCAGCCCATACTAGGCTTTCGCCCCTTAGCTGCCATGCTTTTATAACAATTGGCATCGGCCCATGCTAGGCACTCGCCCCTGAGCTGCCACCCTTCTATACCAATTAGAATCGACCCATGCTAGGCATTTCCCCCTGGGTTGCCACCTACAATTATACAGATTGCTCCACTTAGATTCTTTAATCTTTTATATTGTTGTTTTGATGTTTATAACTCTTTGGAGATTGTTCTTTTGATGATCATAACTTTTTTGAGATAGATTTTTGGTGGTCATAATCATTGTTGAGATTTGGAACTATGTACTAGTAGTAGAAGACATATGAATATGGACTTAAGATAATAACAATGACATGGGAAGTAAATGTGACATAAACGTGTAATACTTAGGAGCTTATATGACTCAGTAAGCATTTTGACATCGCAAATTGAAGCACATATCAAATGAAGACATTTAATATTCAGCCAAGAGATTTGAACTCTATATGATTTCCAAATACTCACTAACTAATATCAAATACAAGGTATACATGAATGTGGGACCAAGGGAGAACGTGGGAATATTCAACTTTAGGACGGATACACATTCCAAGTAAAAGTACATATAAAATGTACATTAGACCAGGTAGGGATCTTCTGAGGTAACAATATAGTAAAACACAATGGGAGTAATAACTGATAAAGGGAACATATGAGCATGTGAAAGGATGACATATATGATGGAATAGACAATTGAAGCAAGTTGGCAAGATATGGGCAGATTGTATATCCAACATATAAACATATGTACCATGTGTAATCTAAGATCATTTTGATTTATATAAGGGGAATACGTGCCAAGGGTACTTTGACGATATTAGAGTACTCACTTTAATCAGTTACTACCAAGGACACTTAGAAAGCTTACTTTGTAATACAAGTGTTGGATTCATGCCAAAGAAATAGGAAATCGAATAGCCTTACATACCTAATCCTCTGACCAATACAACTATCATGATTCAGCCTCCCCTTTTAGGTATTAATCTACAATATAAGTCATGATAAACTAAAATTAGCAGCTATCACACCTTGAGCCCCGTAAAACAATAGCTAACATTGACGGATAATGAGCCCATACATCCCTTAAAATAATGTGTATCACCACACCTTCCTTCTCTGCCCAATACTTACATTATATATCCTTTTCCAAGATTACCCAAGCTGCACCAACCACAATACACATAAAACAGCCTCAAATATTCTTTATCATACAACTAACTCCCTTGAGTTCTTTATGACAGCACACCCATAATTCCTCACTCAAACTCATACATAAGGAGGAAGAAAATGGAGCAGTCACCTTACCTCAATTTATGCAACTTCTCCTTATAACTAGAATTCCTCTAGCACTTCAACTTCCCTTCACACTTAAACTAAAGAAGAATAGAGAGTATCTTAATAATTAAGGAAAGTGAGCAGTAGCTTGTGGGGACTTCTGCCTTCTACTTATTATTGAGCTTCAATAACATGTTTTCTAGTCTTCCATTGGAGAATTAAGCTAAATCCATGAGTGTTTCTCTTACCTTGGTTTGCAGATATGAAGATTTCTTCAAGAACCCTTGAAGGAACTTTAAGGCTGCTATTTTAATCCTTAAGAGAAAAGACAGAAAGAGCTGGAGTGAATTGTGAATTTTGTATGTTAAAACGGGTGAAAAGTTCAGCTCATATTTAGTTTATATGGAGCCTTCTTGACCATAAAAAAATAATCCTCTAGAGCCTCCCTTTTTTGTCCATTTTTAGCCATTAATTGGTCAGGTAGGTGATGCACCTGCTTATGTACATCCAGCAACTCAAAAGGTCAAACTAGGTGATGCACCTACTTGTTTTCACTTGGGCTTAAATATATTGCGCCTTGACAAATTTGGCTGCTGGGCTTGAATTTCATTTTCATTTTATTTAACTTAGTTTGGGCCTCAAGTGAGTCTATTAGCATAGGCCCAAATCTGATCCATACACCTTGGCCTTTCTAACTAGATCCATATAGCTCAAGTAGGTGATGCACCTACTCGGTACTTTGGGCTGGTCAATTAGTCAAAGTAGGTGATGCACCTACTTGTCACGTACTAGCTTAGTTAAGTCAAGCAAGCAACTCACTTATTTTATTCCATTTTCTAATTATTAATCTCATTTTCTTTAACGTAGCACTTAACTTCCATTTTTAAGCTTAATTACCACCTCACCGTCTCGAGTTTAAATACTTCTGTCGACGTCAACTTAATCGGGTCTCATCAAAATCTATGGTCAGTTCACTTTGAACCTATAATATTGTCACTAGTTGCATAAGAAACCGAGTCCATAACTATACCACAAGGAAATTCATAAGCGTCATATAAATAGGACTAGTACACGTAGAATACGGGGTGTTACATCCTACCCCCCTTAAGATCATTCGTCCTCGAATGATAGGTTAAGCTAATTGTTTGGTGAACCTCGAAATTTCATTTGGAGATTTGCGAGAGTTCCCTCTGTAAATAAGACTATCCAAAATACATAGACTATCCTAAAACACGTATATGCAAGTCTATCATGACGTCTCAATAGATATGGTTCATGAAATAATATTATGACCAATTAACCCTTTTCCTGACCATGTAATTCACTGAAGATACGCAACTAGAATTCATACAAATAAGGACTTTAATATACCTAAACACAAGACATGCAAATGACATAACAAATGAACAACTGCTAGTAGGACTTATGATCATATAAGTGGACCACATGATCTCAGATCCTTATGTTGATGTTTAGAATGAGGAGGGGCATTTAGGATCTCTACCATCTTCTATTCCCAAGTATCTTATGTTATATTCTATTCCTTCCATAATAAACCTTTTGAGCTTAGCTTTCGGGCCTTAACAATCAAGAATAACTATGGTATCTCCCAAATTTTTGTATATGGAATGAACACAAAATCACAGGCCTAACCTATCGGGGCTTTACTTTCCCTTCTCTTTTATCTCATGATGCTTTTCAGAGGTGATATTTATAAGAATGCATAGCTGTTAATATAAACTCTAAAGTTTTATGCCACACCTTCGAATAAGGCATTATGCTAAGTTATTTATCTATGGTTGTGATAAAATTTACATATATGCCCAACCTTTTCTGGTCAAAATCTTCACTACATAATGATACAAGGAAATGTTTTCCCAAAATGTTTAAAACTCAAGTCAATAATCACAGAGGGGCATAGTGTACAAATAAATAAGTCACATTGGTATGACACATAGGCAGATTAGCACAAAAGGGAGCGCATAAAATATGGGAATTAAGCTATAGAAATATATTATGTACGCACACATATGGTTCATAGGGTACCGTGTGAGCGAATGAACTATAAGGAATGTAGGAAATGGAGTAAATGAGCACATGATGCATGAGTACTAAAGCTATAAAATATATAATGCGTAATCAAGTAGACTTTACGAAATATGAACTATAGAACACAAATCACATTGATCAAGTGCGTTATATCGCATGGATTGGCCACCTGACATGTCAATAAGTACACTTATGAAATATGAGCAAGTGAACACATGACACATGGCTAGAAAAGCTTTAAGGCCTGTAATGTTTAAACAAGTAGGCTACGAGGCATATAATATTCATAGAAATGGTTTATGATGCATATGGCATGTAAACAAGTGATATGCGAGTCGTATAACCCACGAGCACTAATTTTGCTCATAGCATATGATCAATTAGCATGCAGTACCCAAACAATATGGACAAGTGACATGTGGAAAGTAACCAGTGCAATAAATAACATGTAAGGAAAAGGTCCTATGAAAACATATAACAATAAACAAGGGTGCTCTGAAGCAGATAATACTTACATGCAAGTATTCTATGACATTAGGTAACATGTGAGAAGGTAATTTACAAAGGGCAAATGACATACAAATAGATAAGTTATAGAACATGCAACAAGTATAATTATATAGGAAACCATCTATGAAAACTACGAGATAACCTATAGAACCATTCTACCATAATAAGGGCAAACACACTGCCTTAAACATTAAGTCACAGATGGGATAGTTCTGCTCATAGGGCTTACTCATCTCAAAACACATACAATTGATTTCCCCATCTTCTCTCTTCAATCTCCTAAGTATGCTTATAGGTGTTAATTTATCTTTTAGAGTAGGAGGCCGAGGTTAACTTTTCCTTCATTACTAGCTTGTGTTATATCACGCTCAATGCCTGGTGCCCTTTGAAGGTCGAAATAGAAAATAAATAGTGAAGCTTGAACTCACCATAAAACATGAACTCTAATAACATGTATTGTCAGGTACCTATAAAGTTATATCATGATTCATAAAATCTTAGAGTTTGCCCCTTTGGGCTTAACTAGATGGTCTGGCCATACTAATAGAATTTTTTTTAAAAAACAAATGAGGGTGCTCCGATTCTTTTCCTATGCAAGATAGCAAATAATAACAACTAACATATGATCAAGCTTTCCTCTCCCTTAATTGGACTATGACTGATGAATTACTGCAGGCATATATTAAATGAACCCTATAGAAGCTCTATTCAAATTGATGGAAGTCTATACATGTGATTAATGCTCTACTTCTCTTTTGTACTAATAATGCAGACGAACTAGGTCCATGTATCTTCTATCTAGGTAACCTATCTATTCCCCTCTTGAATCAATACTAAAATAACTTCTCTGTCTAACAAAGGTTCACAAAGTTGTTCCCGGTGCGCCAGTATAACTCGTTAAGATTGAAGAGTTGATACCTTTTTATTGCCTCATACACTTAGCAACCTCTCTTTCATAATCACCTATCTCACTCCTCAATAGTATCCTCATAGGGAATTTTACATATCCCATATCTTTCTAACGAGAAGCTCTACGTACATATTCGGCCCGTGTAATTCAAGCTGCATTCTCACATGCTTCCTATCTAGCAAGTACCTGTTAATCAAAACTAGTAACTTCATGTACTCTAACAACATTATGTACAACCTGACTAATAACAACTTAGGTCTAACCAATCCATGTTTTTTTTCCTTTTGTGAACCTTACCCTTTAGTCGCATGCTAATCCTCCATAGCCAAAACATAGATCATAATAGTAACTACCATACATATATCATTTGAAGAAATTGGCACAGTTATCCCTAAGTTTTATAACCATGAAAAGAATACAAATGTTATTAGTACTTATTCGGGGTTGTTGGCACATACCATATAAAAGCCAAATATTAACATATTCGGGATGATATATGGTGAGAATTTGGTCATTGTCAGCCAATTAGGTGTATCTATAGTAACACTATTGCACTGATACATCCACCTATCAGATTGTGCCACTGCCTTCTTTCGAAGAAAAAAAACTGGTTCAACAACATCAATTTCGAGAACATGTGTAATGCTGAAAATTCTATGTACATCACATACTAAGAAAAAGTGTCCTCTATAGGAATAGATCCTATAAATATGGAGGGAATACAGAACCCAAGAGTTGGATACATCCTCCTAAGAAAATGTGTTTAGAAATGCTATAGGTCATATATGTAACTAGGTAACCCATTATTTTTAAGCATATGGATAACCATACTATATCCCAACGTGATACAAATGATAAAAATGCAACTTAAAATGCATATAGCATAAAAGCCTTTACATACCTTGTGGAGTGGGACGGTCGAATAAAATGAGCTCAATGTAGTCTAAATTTTGATAACTTTAGATCCTTTTCTGTAGATTGCATGTTGTCATTTTAGCTACTGATAACATTAACCATCGTAAGCATAATATGAATAGCATGAATAGGTGAAAGTGGAAATTGACTTCTTATCTTCGCTCTATCGCACGATCTGGATTATGAAAGAGGGTACTTTTTGCTAAATGTCCTAGCAGCCCCCTATTTATAAATGTGGCGCACAACACATTCATAAGTAAGGCTCTACTAGACATGGCTTTGTAGACCCCCTAGGACGAACATCTCTAATACCACTTTTGGCACATCCTAACCCTAGTGAGGCAGACAAGTACCATATGAACATATGTTTTACAAGTCACCTATGATGAGAAAGTAAACTACTACTATGCAGATATATTTACTAATGAAGTTTCACATACAACATATGTTGACTAGTTGAATCGATACATGTGACAAGTGAAACTATGAATTCAGATGATAGCTTTGCAATGTCTACAAAGCCTCTACTTCAATCCATGACTGTACCACTATGAAATACTCATAGTAAAGACTCGGCAAAGCCCCGAATCAATCTGGAGCTCATTAACAACTACTGAGTATCATGTGGTTCTATTGGGGAGATCTACTAGTTGAATACATGTACCTGCAACATTAAATACAGCATCCCCAATAAGGGACATCAGTACGGAAGAATGTACTGAATATGTAAGGCATAATATAACCATATGTAAAATGAGAGCTCAAGTGAAACCAAATACCAATAGATAAGGATTAGATACCACATTTGCTTATACCTATGGAATCGTGTATGTTACATTCTTTTCTCTGCTTTTCTTTGCATAATAATATTTACAAGACATATGATACAAATGACTAGCTGATCAATGGTAGAAGAGGATGACCCTTGCTAGGCATTTTAACCCCTGGAATCTTGTCATCATAATTCCACAAATTAGGATCGGCCCATACTAGGCTTTTGACCCAGAGTTGCCACACTTTTATAACAATTGGGATCGGCCCATACTAGGCATTCGCTCCTGAGTTGCCACCGTTCTTTACCAATTGGGATCGACCCATGCTAGGCATTTCCCCCTGGGCTGCCACCCCTATTTTTACAGATTGCTTCACTTAGATTCTTTAATCTTTTATATTGTTGTTATGATGTTTATAACTCTTGGGAGATTGTTCTTTTTAGGATCATAACTCTTTTGAGATAGATTTTTGGTGGTCATAATCATTGTTGAGATTTAGAACTATGGACAAGTAGTGGAAGACATATGAATATGGACCTACGATAATAACAATGACATGGGAAGTAAATGTGACATAAACGTGTAATACTTAGGAGCTTATATGACTCCGTAAGCATTTTGACATCTCAAATTGAAGCACATATCAAGTGAGGACATTTAATCTTCAGCCAAGATATTTGAACTGTATATGATTGCCAAATGCTCACTAACTAATATCAAATACAGGGTATACATGAATGACCAAGGGAGAACGTGGGCAGATTAAACTTTAGGACGGATACATATTCCAAGTGAAAGTACTTATAAAATGTACCATAGATCAAGTAGGGATCTTGTGAGGTAACAATATAGTCTAACACAATGGGAGTAATACCCAAAAAGGGAACATATGAACATGTGAAAGGATGACATATATGATAGAATAGACAATTGAAGCAATTTGGCAAGATATGGGTAGCTTGTATATCCAACATATAAACATATCTACCATGTGTAATCTAAGATCATTTTGATTTATATAAGGGGAATATGTGCCAAGGGTACTTTGATGATATTAGAGTACTCACTTTAATCAGACACTACCAAGGAGAGTTAGAAAGTTTACTTTGTAATACAAGTGTTGGATTCATGCCAAAGAAATAGGAAATCGAATAGCCTTACATACCTTTTCCTCTGACCAATACAACTATCACGATTCAGCCTCCCCTTTTAGGTTTTAATCTACAATATAAGTCATGATAAACTGAATTAGCAGCTATCACACTGTGAGCCCCGTAAAACAATAGCTAACATTTACGGTTAATGAGCCCATACAACCCTTAAAATAATGTGTATGACCACACCTTCCTTCTCTGCCCAATACTTACGTTATATATCCTTTCCAAGATTACCCAAGCTGCACCAACCACAATACACATAAAACAGCCTCAAATATTCTTTATCATACAACCGACCCCCTTTAGTTCTTTATGACAGCAAACCCATAATTCTTCACACAAACTCATACATAAGAAGGAAGAAAATGGAGCAGTCACCTTACCTCATTTTCTGCAACTTCTCCTTATAGCTTGAATTCCTCTAGAACTTCAACTTCCCTTCACACTTAAACCAAAGAAGAAGAAAAAAGTATCTTAATAATTAAGGAAAGTGAGCAGTAGCTTGTGGGAACTTCTGTCTTCTACTTATAATTGAGCTTCAATAACATGTTTTCAAGTCTTCCATTAGAGAATTAAGCTAAATCCATGAGTGTTTCTCTTACCTTGGTTTGCAGCTATGAAGATTTCTTCAAGAACCCTAGATGGAACTTTAAGGCTGTTGTTTTAATCCTTAAGAGAAAAGACAGAGAGAGTTGAAGTGAATTGTGAATTTCGCATGTTAAAATGACTGAAAATTTCATCTCATATTGAGTTTATATGCAGACTTCTTGGCCATAAGAAAAAAATCCTCTAGAACCTCCCTTTTTTCGTCCATTTTCAGCCACTAATTGGTCAAGTAGGTGATGCACCTGCTTATGTACATCAAGCAGCTCAAAAGGTCAAACTAGGTGATGCACCTACTTGCTTTCACTTGGGCTTAAATATATTGGGCCTTGGCAGATTTGGCTGTTGGGCTTTAATTTCATTTTCATTTTATTTAACTTAGTATGGGCCTCAAGTGAGTCTATTAGCATAGGCCCAAATCTGATGCATAAACCTTGGCCTTTTTAACTAGATCAATATAACTCAAGTAGGTGATGCACCTACTTGGTTCTTTGGACTGGTCAATTAGTCAAAGTAGGTGATGCACCTACTTGTCACCTACTAGCTTAGTTAAGTCAAGCAAGCAGCTCACTTATTTTATTCCATTTTCTAAATATTAATCTCATTTTCTCTAACTTAGCACTTAACTTCCAATTTTAACCTCAATTACCACCTTACCGTCTCGAGTTTAAATACTTCTATCGACGTCAACTTAATCGGGTCACATCAAAATCTATGGTCAGTTCACTTTAAACCTATTATATTGTCACTAGTTGCATAGGAAATCGAGTCCATAACTATACCATAAGGCAACTTATAAGTGTCATATAAATAGGACTAGTACACGTAGAATACGGGGCCTTACACAGGGGTACCCCCTAGATGTAACACGGTGTACTCGACCCCTAAGGGGTCTAATACAAGCTCTTAGCGTCATCATAACATATGAGTTGTATCCCATACTACAACTCACACTAAGTACACCTTTAGGCTGGCTTACTCGGTGCTTACTATTCATCATTCTAGATTTTCAAGAACAGCATACTATTATGCTAGGCTTAACTACAATGGAAAACACCCTATCATGCAATCCAAGCTATCCTAGGAGGGATACAAATATACCAACCTAGCTACCATTCAACCATTCAATAGGATGCAAGTTATGAATCCTCAACCCTAAGCTATCCTTAGAAAAGTTTGGTGTCTCAATCCCAACCTACTATGAAATGGTCTTGGCCTAACCAAGTTAAGCTACCATGAAGTGCATTCTAGCAATGCTAGTTCAAGCTACCCATAGGAGAGTATAGATACTCAATCCTAGGCTACCATGACTATACTAATGCAAGCTACCATGAAAAGCATCCTACCAATGTTAATTCAAGCTAACCTTAGGATAGCATTATTCCTTAATCCCAAGCTACCATGAGATTTACCATCCAAAGCTACCATGAGATTTACCATCCCAAGCTACCATGAGATTTACCATCCCAAGTTACTATGAGATTTACCATCCTAAGCTACCATGAGATTTACCATCCGAAGATACCATGAGATTTACCTTCCTAAGCTACCATGAGATTTACCATCCCAAGCTACCTAATTCAACTATACATGAAGGAATCATAAGGCTCAACTTCAAGCTATTCTATTCTAACAAGCATGATTCATTTTAGGTTATTAGCCTTTCAATTTAGAACCATTCTATGTGAGAATACCCTTCACATTCTACATATTTGCATTCATATAGTTTTATGTAGCTCACATGGATAAAAGCCTTCCAACATAACTCTATCTATGCTATGTACCAAATCTATGCAAGCTAGCTCATCATATTAGCTTTACTCTTTGAGCTCTAGTGATCAACATTATGACTTCAAGCCCTACATTCAAGCTTTACTCCACAATTATCATACTAGTTTAGATCACAAGACACATTAGTCCTAAGCCGCTACCATATATTCTAAAGCATAATTCATCAAAAGTCACAATTTCTATCATTGCCATTCATGGTCTATCATACTTGCATCAGTCTAGTTCAATTGATGATTTCATATTCCCATTCTTGGATAAGTTCTATACATGGTGACAATTCTTGAAAATCTATCAAGAACCAACAATTTCTCATCAGAAGATCTAAACCCACATACATTGAAAATTAGGGTTAACCATGGAATTCACATAAATTCTTCAAAATATCATGAATAAACACTAAAATAATCATATATGAGTATTATCCAACCTATTGGAATCATACCCACCTAAAACCCATGAATTGGAAGTAAACCTAGCTTGATTGGGGTTCTTCTTCACAAATTAGGGGAAATTCTAGGGGACTCTATGGGTGGAAGAACCCATAGATGAAAAGCTAAACATACCTTAAATCAAAGCCCTAGAACAAGCTCTCAACAATAGACTTTGTTCTTGACCCAAGCTCCAAGCTCTATCTACTTCTTCAATGGATGTTCTTCTTAAAGAGGGAAATATTTGAGAGAGGAGGGATTTGGGTTTTCTTAAAATTCTGGGGAAAATGACTTAATTCAAGTGAACTTACGTCTAATAAGCTTATATAGTTTCTAGGAAAGCATTAGAATAATATAGGGTCAACTTTGGTAAAGAACTAACGACCCTAAACGATTTAACTTAAAAATTACAAACCTTTCCATCCTTGCGCGCCCGTTGCACCCTCATGGCTTTCCAAGGGCACTAGGCGACTCGCCAAGTGGACCCTTGGCTCGTCCATTTTTCTAGCAAGGTCATAGCTCGCCCTTTGTTCCAGAATCAAGGACAAAGGGGACAGCCCAATAGGCGACCTTAGGTGCCCTTTTGTGCATCGCCAAGTACCTTAGGCGATCAAGCTGCCCAAATGCCAACTAGGAATCTAGGAGAACAAGTTCTCTTTCACTCTACCGTGATAGCTTAGGCCCTTGCAACCCTATACCATCTATAGATAGTCTTCTAAACTAAGGGGTTTAACACATGTCTTGACATTTAACTACTAAGAACCTCATCCAAAGTACGGAAAGTCTCATCTACGATTCTATTTCACATACATCAAACCTTAGAAACCTAGCTCGTGACTCTAGTTTGGTCTACTAGTTTCTGGGGTGTTACAATATCTCTCTCTTGGGAACATTCATCCTCGAATGACCTTTTTAAACACTTCTTAAAGGGAACAAATCTAGACTAGTAGCCCAATATTCATGCACTACATATAAATGCACACAACCAAGGAGGACAACTTCAACTCCAAGCTAAGCATAATATATGCAACACAAGAGAGTAGGAACTACATCTACCAAACCAACATGCATGAGCTTCTTCATTTATTCAATTTTAAGGAGGAACTACCATCTCATAGCTAGAATGTGCTCAACATACATTCATGGAGCCTAAAATGCACATTGACTCAAAGATGCTACAACATGAGGCAACACAATGCAATTAGATCAATTCTAACAAGGCCTACACATCTTCATAAACGTACATACAAAGAAGTTATGGCAAAACATAGCCATGTAAAGAACTTATGTAATAGGCACACTATCTCCCCCTTAGGAGTAAGCCCACGCATGCTTTTCTAAACATCAATTCAAACATGGACAATATCAAGTCCAACATAACAAGTCATAAAAGAGAAGAAATCTGGAAATTTTCTAAAACATAAAAGAAACACATACCGGAAGGGACATGAGGAGATCACTCTTGATCTTCTCTAGATTGGAGATCATAAGACCTATTCTTATTTTGAGGCTCCACCTCCTCACTACTAGAGGGAACTTGCTTACCCTCTCTTCTCTTAGACTTAAGAACCGGGCGATCTCTCATACCCACTATATCTCTCAAGGTGGAAGTTTCAAAAAATCCCTAATTCATAAATATCAAGGATACTCAACGTCCTTGCTACCTAAGCACATCATCTCCCCCCTTTGGAGCAAACCTATTCAAACTATTTTAGGCATCACTAAACTTTCACATCATCACACAAAATGATTCTATACCAAAATAAATTACACTTCTACCCTTCTTAGAGGATTCTATCCATTGAACTCATCTAGGTATTTCTCAAAACACCATATTCAACCAATACATCAACACACTTCAAAAATGCATCATGACTAGGTCGGATTCTACCAACAACCAAGAAAAACCTTATAAACACCTTGCTAGGTAGTCTCACTATCTCCCCCTTGGGAGTAAGCCTACACAAACTCTTCTAAACATCTTTCATAACATAAAGGCAACAATAAAGCATCATTCATACTAAAGACAACATCAAAGTCTAACATCTCAAATCTACCAAGTCACATAGCCATAATTGGCATCTCAACCAACTGTTCTCCCTCACTCCTTACAGCATCCCTCTAATAGTCACTTCTTAAAGACAATCGGATAAGGGATAAGAGAGAGAGCTTATAGATCTATGGCACGACTTGGAGGATGAAGAAGTGAGATTTTTCCCAGGAATCCAATAGCCTCATATTCATAAATATGTCGTGACTCACATCGATGAATAAGACTCTACTTGGACGTGGTTTGAGACATCCTAGAACTTATGCCAAAACCATAGGCTCTGATACCAAGTTTGTCACGACCCAGGGGTACCATCTGGACATAACACAGCGTACTCGACCCCGAAGGGGTCTAATACAGCCCTTAGCGTAATCATAACATACTATCATAGAAAAGTAGGAGGAATTTAAAACTTCTATAAAACATTCAATGGAAAACATTTAATAAAAGCGAAAGTCGTTACTAAGTCTATGTCTCAAAACCATCTATGAAAAACATGAATAAAATTCTTGGGATGCAGCCCGTATAAAGTCTAAACCATAAGAAATGACATAAAAGGAACATAGTGGGTTCGTCCTCGAAACTATGAGGACTCACCAATTCTTCAAGTCTTCAAACGCCTTAGCCTCCAAAACAACTCAATCACCAACACCCTACATTTGGTTAGAATGTAGGCAATATGTGTTAGTACAAAATGTACCAAGTATGAAAGATAACATACCAACATAAAACATCTCAAGATGGTTAGTCAACACAAGACATAATCATAAGAGACAATAACATACTCATAACATAATTCCAACATAAACATTATATCATCACAAGTAAACATAAGACTTACATAAATTCATACTTCAGCCATTAGTCCTTCATATTCAAGAGAACTACTCCACAATCCACCTCCAAGCATACTTGTGCAAGGCAAGGATAACATCTCATAATACTATCCAAGCGAAGTACCTCTCTTTGGTCATAGTCCACCTGCATAGTAAAGACCTAGGTTTTCATATCATCATTCCACTTATACTCCTAAGTAACTTCAAGGCACACTTGTGCAACGCATGTGGGGAATCCCATTATTCCACACACACTATGAATATCTTGAAGGCACCCTATTCATATTTACCATCTCTAGGTGCCACTAGAGACCTGCTTCATATTGAGAAGGAACTATTATCTTAAGTCAATCATTTCATGGAAGGCAACTATAACAATAATCCAAACTAGGCATACATCACATAAGAGGACACTTCATAAGTAGCTTCAAGTCATACTTGTGCCATGTATGAGTGGTATCCTATACTACCACTCACACTAAGTACTCCTTTAGGCTAGATTACTCAATGCTTACTATTCATCATTCCAGACTATCATAAATAGCCTACGTTATTCTAGACCTAACTACCATGGAAAACACCCTATCATGCAATCCAAGCTATCCTAGTACGGACACAAATATTTCAACCTAGCTACCATGCAACCATTGAATCGGATGCAAGCTTTCCTTAAAGGAGCATGTATCCTCAACACTAAGCTATCCTTAGGAGAGTATGGTGTCTCAGTCCCAACTTACTTTGAAATGGTCTTGGCCTAACCGAGTCAAGCTACCATGAAGTGCATTCTAGCAATGCTAGTTCAAGCTACCCATAGGACAGTACAAATACTCAATCCTAGGCTACCATGACTATACTAATGCAAGCTACCATGAAAAGCATCCTACCAATGCTAATTCAAGCTAGCCTTAGGATAGCATTATTCCTTAATCCCAAGCTACCATGAGATTTACCATCCCAAGCTACCATGAGATTTACCATCCCAAGCTACCATGAGATTTACCATCCCAAGTTACTATGAGATATACCATCCTAAGCTACCATGAGATTTACCATCCCAAGATACTATGAGATTTACCTTCCTAAGCTACCATGAGATTTACCATCCCAAGCTATCTAATTCAACTATACATGAAGGAATCACAAGGCTCAACTTCAAGCTATTCTATTCTAACAAGCATGATTCATTTTAGGTTATTAGCCTTTCAATTTAGAACCATTCTATGTGAGAATACCCTTCACATTCTACATATCTACATTCATATAGTTTTATGTAGGTCATATGGATAAAAGCCTTCCAACATAACTCTATCTATGCTATGTACCAAATCTATGCAAGCTAGCTCATCATATTAGCTTTACTCTTTGAGCTCTAGCGATCAACATTATGACTTCAAGCCCTACATTCAAGCTTTACTCCACAATCATCATACTAGTTTAGATCACAAGACACATTAATCCTCAGCCTTAGCCATAGGTAATTCTAACCATAATTCATCAAAAGTCCCAATTTCTATCATTAACTTTCATGGTCTATCATGCATGCATACGTCTAGTTCAAATCATGATTTCATATTCTCATTCTTGGATCAGTTCTATACATGGTGACAATTCTAGAAAATCTTTCAAGAACCAACAATTTCTCATCAAAAGATTTAAACACACATACTTTGACAATTAGGGTTAACCAAAGAATTCACATAAATTATTTATAATATCATGAATCAACACTAAAATAATCATAAATGAGTATTATCCAACCTATTGGAATCATACCCACCTAAAACCCATACATTGGAAGTAACCCTAGCTTGATTGGGGTTCTTGTTCACAAATTAGGCGAAATTCTAGGGGAGTATATGGGTGGAAGAACCCATGGATGAAAACCTAAACATTCCTTAAATCAAAGCCCTAGCACAAGCTCTCAACAATAGACTTTGTTCTTGACCCAATCTCCAAACTCTATCTTCTTCTTCAATGGAGGTTCTTGTTAGAGAGAGAAATATTTTAGAGATGAGGGATTTGGGTTTTCTTACAATTTTAGGGAGAATGACTCAATTCAAGTGAACTTCGGTCTAAAGTGTATAAAGTGTTAAAACAACAAATAACGTGACATGCAAAAAACAACAGAAGATGAGAACAGAACCCAACACACACACACACACATATATATAGTAAATTATTAGACCCAAAGCCTAATAGTCATACGTACAGAGCATCTACGCAAAGAGTACAAGTCCCAAAAGTGAATTAAAATATATGGACTTTTCTCAAAATAAAAAATGTTAGCTAAAACTAAACAGAAGGAGACGTGTATGATCTAGATCGCCATAAGTTCAGCACCATCTCTGAATCCTCCTACGAACATAAAAACATTCCCACTAGAGTAGATGTTAATACAAATAAGAGAAACTTTGTTATAGCTATTTTTCTACATTGAATGTACTACGGATAGAGGAATTCATAGAGTTGAACATAATAAAATAAGAAATTGAAAGATTCCATTGAAATAGTTCATTTGGAAATTTCCTGAAAAGCTAATAATAGGTTATTCTCTCCATCGAGTTTAGCGCTGATGAATGATGCTCGGAGCTGCATCATGAACACATATGCAGAGTGTAGTATTAGTACCAAAACAATGGTTGTGTAGTATGCATCATACACCAGCTAAGCTATCCTGAGTCAGAAGAACTACATATGAAGGACAAGATAAGTACACACAAGCAACAACTTGGTGAAACAATTCATCAAACTTAGTAGAGATTCACCCAAAAGTTGAAGAAGTGCCCGAGCCATGGTGTTACTGAAAGACATTTAAAATAGGCATTTTTTAGATCATTGAATTATGTATCTAAGCCTGTTGTGTTGATGCAATGTGTGGAGGGTAATTCGTGAGTAAGCCATTCCCAGAAATTATGCAAATGATGGATGAAGTCTCAAAGAATATTAGAGCTTGGCACAACAAAGATGTTTCGGTTGGAGATCTTGGGTTCACATTCGAGATGGCAATTGAACAGAAAAAGAAAGGGACCAAGACATGGCTCACATGAGGACTCAAATGGATCTACTCAAAAAACACATCATGTCCTATCTAGAGAAGGTGAATGCTCATAGTGCATCATAGAGATATGAAGGTCAGGATATTGACTTAGATGAAGAGGCCAAAAGCATAGGTAATCAGAGGGGTTCCCGAAATTATAACCTGGGAAACCAAAGATATAATTCTAGAAATCAAGGTCAGAGCTACCCAAGAGATGGGCAATATGAAAGATTAGGATACAAAGAACAGGGAAATTGGCAGAACAGAGATGAATATAGAAATGACCGGAGTGGTGTATATGTGCCTCCAAGTAATAGGGATCGAGTAGGCGGTAATTCCAATGGATCTAAAATAGAGGATATGTTATCTAAGGTGCTGAAAAATGGTTAAATCTACTAATGCAGGTGTAAATGAAATGAGCAGTGATTTCTCCAGTATGAGTCGGCTAATGGATTGTCACACCACTTCTATCAAGCAGTTGGAGCAACAATTGTGACAACTATCAGCATCACTAAATTTGAGGAAGAATGGTTCACTACCAAGTGACACTATTCACAACCCCAAAAAGGATGGGCATTGCATGATCACTACCACCAGAAGAAGTAAGAACCTTAATGAGTCAGAATCTGTAGGTACTGAGCAGGAAAGAGTACTGGGAGAAATGAGGAAGAAGAGGTTGAATCTAAACATGTATATGATACAGAAGGTGCTCAACCAATAGCGAAGACGACTAAGGTAAAGAAAGTAGAAGTCGAGGCAACTTTGCCTTTATAGTAGATACCGAGATTGCCTCCTCCATTCCCTCAAAGACTCAAGAAAAAAGGTGAACATGGGAAGTTTGAAAAATTCATAACCATGTTGAGACAACTATCATTGAATATCCTGTTGGTAGAAGCTCTGGAGCAGATGTAAGGATATGCTAAGTTCATGAAGGACTTAGTCACAAAGAAGAGAGTTGTATGTTTTGAACCGACTAACAATATCCAACATTGTAGTGCTATCGCTACAAGATTTGTGGTGCAAAAAAAGTGGATCCAGGTGCATTCACTATACAATGCACTATCAGAGCATTTGAGATTGCAAATGCCCTGTGTGATTTAGGGTCATGCATCAATCTTATTCCTTTGGCCATATATAAGCAATTAGTCTTAGGTGTTCCAAACTTACTACGATGAGTTTGATGTTGGCAGATAGGTTAGTGAAGCAGTCTATGGATATATTATGTGATGTTCTCGTAAAAGAGGACAACTTAATTTTTCCAACAGACTTCGTGATTCTAGATTGCGAAGTAGATTTTAAGGTTCCCACAATTTTGGGAAGGCCATTTTTAGCCACAGATTGAGCTTTAGTTGATGTTGAGAGTGGAGAGCTAAAGTTCATACTAAACAATTAAGAGGTAAAGTTTAAAATATACAAGTCTATGAAGCAACCACAGGACATGACTATGGTGTCTACAATAGAGATCATTGATGAAGAGGAGATGGAAGTTGCTACTGAGGAAAGGATTGTTGTTGAAACATTGGCAGTTGGCTAATAAATTTTGAAAAAGACCTCTGAGATGATTATTTGGGGACTGTAAATACTCTGCAAGGCATGGGGTCACATTCTTATGCTCCAAACAAATTAGACCTAGACCTAAAAAACAAGCCAAATCCTCTAGTAAAGCCATCTATTGAGGAACCACATGTACTTGAGCTGAATTAGTTATCCATCCACCTAAGGTATGTCATTTTGGGTACTAATAACACATTTCCAGTCATTTTGGCTACACATCTTAGTGATGAGCAGGTGTAAGCAGTAGTCAAAGCCTTATCTATGTACAAAAGAGCGATTGGGTAGACTATTGCTGACATCATTTGAATATCTACGGGTATTTGTACTCATACAATCAAACTCGAGAAGGACTGCAGCCCGAGCATAGTGCACCAGAGGAGGGTAAACCCACAAATGCAAGAGGTTGTCAAAAAGGAAATTATAAAGTGATTGGATGCATGGGTGGTGTACCCCATTTCTGATAGTCATTGGGTTGGCCCAGTGCAGTGTGTGCCCAAGAAGGGTGGTATGACAGTGGTTGCAAATGTGAAGAACAAGTTTATTTCGTAAAGACCACACACAGGTTTGTGAGTACGCATGGATTACAAGAAGCTGAACAAGTGGACCTTGAAGGACCACTTTCCAATGTTGTTCATGGATCAAATGCTTGATAGGTTGGCTGGTAAATGATGGTATTGCTTTTTAGATTGATACTCTAGTTATATCTAGATATCGATTGTGTCGGAAGATCAGGAGATGACCATATTTACATATCCTTATGGTATATTTGCATTCAAACACATGCCATTTGGATTATGCAATGCACCAAAAACCTTCTAGAGGTGTATGATGTCGATCTTCTCGTACATAGTAGAGGACACTTCAGAAGTGTTCATGGATGATTTCTCTATGGTAGGGTACACATTTGATGATTGTTTATTGAATTTTAACAGGGCACTACAGAGATGCGAGGAGGCTAATTTGGTGCATAACTAGGAGAAGTGTTATTTCATGGTTAAGAAAGGCATAGTCCTAGGGCACAAGGTGTAACAGAAGGTACTAGATGTAGACGAAGCAAAGCTTGAGGTAATTCAAAAGTTACCTTCACATATTTGTGTGAAGGGTATTTAGAGATTTTGGGTCATGTAGGATTCTATAGGCTATTCATTAAGGATTTCTCAAAAATTACACACCTTTTGTGCAACTTGTTAGAGAAATAGATGAAATTTACCTTTGTTGATGCATGTCTCAAAGCGTTTGAGTGCTTGAAAGAAAATCTAATCTCTACCCCAGTGATCATTGGCCTGGATTGGTCAAAGCTAGTTGAGGTGATGTGCAATGCGAGTGGTACTGATTTGGGCGTTGTGTTAGGGCAGAAGCGCAACAAGATCTTTTACCCTTTCTATTATGCTAGAAAATCGCTAAATGGAGCACAATGTACCTACAATCTTACTAGCAGGAGCTAGTTGTTGTGGTATATGCTTCTGAGAAGATCAGGGCATACTTGTTAGGAACTATAGTGATAGTCCACATAAATCATGCAACACTGCGATATTTAATAGCGAAGAAAGATGCAAACCCAAGATTGATAAGATAGGTGCTACTACTTCAAGAATTTGACTTTTAGTCAATGACATAAGAGGTTGTGAAAATCATGTTGCTGATCACCTGTCTAGGTTGGAGGTAGAGAAGAATCAAGAAATTGAGTTAGACATAAGTGACTCATTCCCAAATGAGAATGTATTAGCCGTCACTCTTGATCTCATTCCTTAGTTTGCTGACTTTGCTAATTTTCTTGTCAGCAAGTTCATGCCTTAAGGTTGACATTCCAACAAAGGAAGAAATTCCTACATTATTTGGGAAAGTATTTTTGGGATCATTAGGTGATGTATCCCTGAGGCTGAGATGCTAAATATCTTAGAAGTATGCCACTCCTCTTCGGTAGGTGGTCATCATAGGGGTTCAAGCACTGCCCACAAGGTACTCTAGAGTGTCTATTACTGGTTACAATCCATCAGCACTCCATTAACTTAGTCAAGGGTTGTGATGTTTTTCTGAGGCAAAGAGCCATCTCTCGTACTTATGAACTGCCAATGACACCTATTTTGGAGGTGGAATTATTTGATGTGTGGGGAATTGATTTTATGGGATTATTTATGCGCTCGTATGGGTGAAAGAATATACTTGTGGCACTACGCTATGTGTCCTAATGGGTTGAGGCAATCGACCTACCTGCAAAATATGGTAATAGTGTTGTTGGTTCCCTGAAGAACATATTCTCAAGGTTTTGAACACCTAGAGCTATTATCTGCGATAGAGGCTCACACTTCTTTAATAAAGTGTTTAGTGCACTGTTGGCTAAATATGGGGTTAGAAAGCATAAGGTGGCAACATTGTGTCACCCTTAA